>CBVK0100462618.1:0-12121 GCA_900067695.1 Picea abies
ATCATCCACACTAATCACAAGCCACTACAGTTCATGCAGACCCAAGGAAAGTTGTAGAATGACCGCCATCAGAAGTGGTCAACATACTTTTAGCAATTCCACTTTAACATCAAGTATAAAATAGGAACTACCAACTGAGTTGTTGACTTCCTCAACTGACCTCCAATCACAGCACTCACCACAGTGCTAGATTCTTGTGGCCATGAGACCTCTAGATGGCCCCACCTCTACGAGACAGACCCTAACTTCTGCATCACCTACCAAATGTTGGGCGCCAACTCAGTGGTCACTAACTTCCATCTTCATGACGGGTTTTTGTGTCATCTAGGCCATCTCTACATTCCATCAAGAGAGCATGTGAAGATGATTTGGGAAGCTCACTATAGTCGGGCGGCATGACACTTTGGCATCGAAAAGACAATGGTAGTGTTGCAGAAACATTTCTAGTGGTCGAAACTTCAACATGATGTCGGCAAGTATATCATGTCCTGCACCGCCTATGCTATTTCCAAACCGAACACTAAGAAATAGGGCATGTACACCCCTCTGCCTACACCTAACAAGTCATGGGAATCCATCTCAATGGACTACATGTCGAGACTCCTGTCTGTTAGCACTCTGTAATTCCCATAGGTTGTCAGAGGTGGAAGAAATTGATAGAAGTAACTTACCAAAACCACTTTCAAAACTAGGATCTAGCCCTGCTAGTTTTAGAGAGGGATCTCTCTGTAGGATTTATATCTGTTTGAGTTTAAGATATTAGGCTAGTTAAAATAATATGAGTTTGTTGTTTTGTTTATAAAGATTGGTTGAAGTATTTCATTCAAACATATATTGGGATATGGGGTATGTGTTAAAGATTAATATCAGATACAATTTTTATAAGATTTATTCACAGCGCGAGATAGTGAGAATTTTGGATCTATTAGAATTAAATGTGATGGAAAGATAGAACATGTGAGAGATTTAACCAAGCAAAGAAGCAGTTAAGAATTTATTTACTTAATGTCAGAAGAATAACATGTAGATAGCTAAAGACCAGAAACAGAGTGCACGACACAAATTGTGTTCATTAACTTCCTTTAAACAATTAGAAATAGAAAAAAAAATGATTACAGAGTAATATAAACATTAACAGAGCAAGATGAACATCACCAACATCCAAATGCAAGAATCTTGTGAATCATTATTTTTATTACTAGTCAATATTCTCAAAAAGATTACGAAGATAGATTCTTGGGCACAAAAATCAACCCTCAATACTTCAAAGTGAGAAGTATTTATACAACAATTACATCTGATCCTATAATTAATGATTAGGATATGGTGGAGTAAAAATATAACTAACTAGATTACAAGTTACAAAATAATAGGATTGTTGATGATGTATTTGAATCCTTGGTGTTGATTCTGGGGGAAGTAGTTGGTGATTCAAAAATTTGAATTTAACTATCTTCCTCATGCTGACTCGGATGTCCACATCACCTCTACTTGAGTAAATCACATAGGTCTTCCCATCTCTTTTGACTAGGGATGGAAACCTTGAGTAACCTTCTATAAGTTTCATCCATCTCTATGTACTTGGAAAAGGTAGGCTTTGTAGTGACAATGTATTTTATATCATATTGGATACTCAGGTCCAACTATAAAGTTTCTAAGAATTCCTTTCCAGTAATTCTCCCTTGTATCCCTGCAAATTTAGAACCATATTTCACTACTGCTAGGATCTTCTTCTTGTAATCAGATAGGGTGATGAGCTTATCGTTGATCACTAACAATCCTGGAAGCTCCTTCTTGTGAAGTGAGTCGACCTTGCTGAAAAACCTTTGCACTCCAATGTCCATTGTCTGGGATTTCTCCTCCAATTGCAACATCAATCCTTTCTTGGTAAAAACCTTATTGACCTCAAGGATTGTCTTTGTCCTGTCTTCAATTTCCAATGCCTCTGTCTCTTCTTTGGTCTTGGAGTTCAAGAACCTCATGATTTCAGTGGCCTCTGTAGGCCTTTCTCCCAATTATTTCCTTATCTTGTCAATGGCTTGTCTGGCTATCTGTACTAGTTCATGCTGCTCAAACACAATCTGTATGAGTGGCCAAATATCTGTCATTTATTTGTTGATGTCCATCCATATGTTTTTCTTAGCTTCTAACAGTGTTTTGGCCATGATTGTCTCCTTCTGCAACTTCTATATTTCCTGAGTGAGTCTCTGTGACTTGTGCATCTCTGTGTTATAACTTGAATGGAACATGGATTTTAGTTTATGGAGGTTATTAATCTCTTCCTGCAATATTTTAATCTCTTCTCCTTGTAGGGTCATGTCCTCCATTGACTTCACCAATTTCTCAGAAGCATCTGAAGCTGTTACTGGAACAACTAAAGGAATATTTGTTGTAGTTGTTGTTGATGTTGTATTGATTCTTGTGAGAGGGACTGCCTCTAGTGGGATGCCAGTCATTGGCACACTTTGTTCCTTCTCTTTGACCAACTTATCCAGCTCAGCCTCCATCTCTGTAATCTGTGCATTCTACTCCATTATCGGTTTCAGCATTTCCTCCTTGTGGCCTTCACTCTTAGCCATCTCCTTTGCTTGTGAATCTTCAATGGCTAGGAGTTTCAATTGTTTCCTCAAAAATGATATGTCAGCATTTTTATTCTTTAGTAGTTCCTCAACTTCTTTAACATTTGATGGATCATATCCAATTTTCAATACCAGCTCCTCCAAAGATTTGATCTTATTATCCTTGGCTAGAGAAGATATATTTTCTAGCTTCGATTGAGACTGGACATTATTTAAAGAGACATGCAATTTTGCAGCAGTCATGGAGGTATATGCCAGGGTGGTGAAAATCATCTCCCTGGTTTGTTTGTGCATATCCATTCGATATGATGGATGCACCTCTTTTACATCAAATTCAAATGTTGTCCTCTTGTAATTAGAAATTGCCTTGGGATGAGGAACTTGTTCCTGCAAGAACGCCATATGCATCCTTCCTTTATATGTGTCGAAAGTAGACAGTAACCTATGCTTTGTTGTAGATGTCTGCTTCCAAAATTGTGCATAGGTGTTGTTAGTCAGCATCTCATTCCTTTGTTTGATCAGGTTATACTTCTCAAAAATATTAAGTCCTGCAAATTGTTGTGAGGACTTAGTTGACAGTGTGATATCTTCTTGTTTTTTAGATGAGGAAGTAGATACTAGGTGTTGACTGCCTGAGAAGACTGATTAGTGTGGTCCCTCCATAACTATGGTGGACTAAGTTTCTTCTTCTCTAGACCTGTCAGGTGCATGGATGGTCTTGGTTCTCATCCTGTAGACTTAGAAATATTCTGTTGAGACCTCTGTGACTCAGGGGGAGATCTCTTTCCTAGCTCTCTTCTCTACTTGCACCTATGGAATGTTGGTATGTGAAATTTTGGTAGGAGAAGAATGATGTTTTGTATCTAGCAGAGTGTTTTCCTACCACTCTGTGTAATTCATGAACTTTTCAATTTTAGGATTGAGCACATGAGCATAGGGAGAAATATTGTTTTTAAGCCTAGTTTCTACAATAAAGCCACAAGGGTCATAGTTCCATGAGAAGCTTAAGATGAAATTCATTTATTTTAGAAGATTATTGGCTTCTTCCCCTACAGATTTGCTGTTGCAAATGAAAGAACCTATCTGGCCTTTGATCCTTAGTTGTTGCTTCTTCTTGAATGCCACAAAGTGAATGTCATCAAAGCTGATTATCTGTCTGATGTATTCAAATACAAATATTCTGACAGGCAGGTATTTAGGCAACTTGTAGGGAGGTAAATCGCACCCATAGACCCTTATTTCTATATGGTTCTGGTAGAGATACCAGTCCCCTGTTTTAGCTAATTCTGACATGTGCAGAATCCTCTAGACCTCCTCGTTTATTCTTGGTTCTATTTGGTTGTTGAGCAAGTATGCATACCACTGGATGGTAAAATTGGTCAAAGAATTGCTTGAAGCTGAACTCTGTTGAGTTCTTCCTCACTATTGATGTCCAGGAGGTTACTGGTTGAGGATTACCATCTTGATCCAATTTCTAGAGGGAGAAGGAAAATTTATCTTATTGGAAGAAGAGGAAAAGATATACCAGTACTGAAGAGTACCAGAACATCCCTTCTTTGGAGAACTTGAAAAGTTGTTCATGAATGTTGTCGGCCAGAAACTAACTGTAATCAAATTGTGTAGTGGCCTTTTCTTCATTGGAGAAGTTGGATAGAAAACCTAAAATGGGTTCATCTACCCATTCATCTAAATAGTATCCTAGAAAGAAACACAGGGATGAGATGATCTGGTTTCCTTTGAATCAGAATATAGAAGAATGATATGGGGGATTATTCTTGGGTAACTGTGCATCTTCAGGGAGGAAAATTTCAAAGATTTGAACTCTCTATGGGAAGGATAGTTTCTGGTATATCTTAGTCAGGATTTCAATGGAGAAGGAGAAAAGAGAGTCAGTTCTAGATATCTGCAGCATTTGGTTTATCGTTTCAGGGGTGATGGTGAACAAAGTTTCACCAGATGAAGACACAATGGCCCTTTGGCTAGGAAGGTAGTGAGCTTGACACTTTAGGGAGAACTCGGGGAAATGATATGTCTAGGGAAACAAGTACAATGGGAGATTGGACTCCCAGAGTCTGATCTCATCACTCTGGTCCAGAAAAATATGTTTGATCCAGAAGTGTAATTTGAAGAAGTCAAATTCACACTTCAACTCTGCAATTAAATAATATTTATCATCCAAAGCAATGTGATCCAGGTCGACAAGAGGAAGGAGGAAAGTATTTTCTTTTGTCTCGACAGCTTTAGACTTGGGTGCCATAATCACATGAAGATCTGCAAATGGAAAAAGTGTAGTATGTGATTACTAGGTTTAATGGCATTTGATGATGGTGTAGTTGGTGGTGTTTATCTTGAAAATGGGAAACGGAGGCGTCGACTGTGTCCGGATCAGTGAACATTGAAGGAATGGTGAAATAACGGAGTTAAATGGTGTAGGGAGGTGTTCGTTTTGGAGCGGGTGGTGATTTGGAAGGGTAACGGTCAAGACAATGGCATTGATTGGCCAATGGATGGATGAAGGTGACACTGAGGACATTGAATGGCCAATGGGCTGATAGGATGTGATGTGCGACAGGTGAGTGGAGTGTGACATATAGGCAGGGAAGTTGAGTGTGGCGGGGGAGTGCGGTGTTGGTATTGTTGAGTGGTTTGGCGGTATATCAGAGGGGGGGCTAGGCGGTAAGTGGTAACGAGTCAGGGGGGTCTGATTTAACGTCAAGTTGGCACGTTATGAGGCACCCGCACCAAAAAAACCACCAACTCGAACCCACCCCCCAACCGTTAAAGGCATAAAGGTCGGGGGGGTCTGATATTCACTGTTGACCGTAGATCTAGGCGCGCTCTGATCAGCCACTAAGATTAGCATTCCTTTTAGCCAAAAAGTGCCAAAACTGTCATATCACCACAGAACTTAGGATAAAAACATTTGATGGGTCTTTGCAAGCTCCCCTTTCTTTATTTTGTCACCAAGGGGTCAAAAACACATCATTTTAACTCAAATCAAAGGCATTTAATCAACCTTTTATCAATTTTATTGAAATAAAACATGCTAACCTATATCCTAATCTAATTACCTAGCAAATTAACCTAGATTAAATTGTTGGGTCAATAATTACTCTAACCTAAGATGTTTGTCCAAGCTTAGACTGTTTGGCCAAACTTATTCACTATCCCATCTAATTAGTCTAAGATTAAACTGTTTAGCCCAATTTATTCACTATCCTATCTGCATAAATTTAAAGGGTTTGATCATGGTTAGACAGTATGAATCAAACCAATTTATTCCATGGGATTTCATCTTTTTCTCTTTTTATACCCTCTTTTATTTTTTATATTTTTATTCTTTTTCTTTCCTTTCTTTTTCTTTTTCTTTTTCTTCTTTTTGTAGATCATTTGTAGAATAAAATATTATCTACAATACAATGCACGTAGAAGAAGATATTAGAATCACCAGGTGATCCTATGAAACATGGGTTTATAACAGTGGCTCCACTTGGGGATGGTGCTCTCCTTGTGAGGTGCCACCACTTGGGGATGGTGCTCTCCTTGTGAGGTGCCAAGAACCAGCTACATGATGCCTTGAAACTTATTCTACAGTGCTTTTATGCAACTTGATTATCTTTATTCTGATTGTAAATTTGGTGGTCAAGATCATTTGGCTTAGGGCCTTCTCTTCGAGCTTCAACCATTTGATAAAAATCACCTCACACATGGCATAAAAGTAAAAGTAAAATGGTTTGTACAATGAGATGAGTGACTAAGATCTTCATTCTAGTGGAACATAATTTTTGAGCATCCTACCATTTATAGGTCCTCCTGGCAGATCTTCTCCATCATTGTCCTTGAGTAAGAATGCAATGTTTCCTCTATATGCCTGGATGATGAAAGGGACTTTCCACAAATTTTCAAACTTTCCATGCTTGCCCTTATCCTCATTTCTTGCATCCCATTTTAGTACCATATCACCCAATTTAAAATCATCCTCATTGGTTCTTATGTCATAAATTTTCTTGATTCTCTCTTGAATTACCTGGGTCTGGTTATACACCTCCTCTCTGGAATGTTGGAGTTGGATCATCTGATTGATCCTCATTTGAACGTCATTAGGCTCTACATGTAATTCTTGTAAAAGATTCATAACAAGAATGCCCAAAGAGGTGGAAAAACAACATCAGTTCCATATACCAACTAATATGGGGACATGCCAATTGATATTTTTGTGGTCAGCCTGTTAGCCCAAAGTGCATGAACCAGCTTGTTGTGCCAAGATTTCTTATTTTCATGCAACATTTTCTTGATGATATTTACCAAAATTTTATTAGAGGACTCTACCAATCATTACCCTGAGGTTAATAGGTTGTAGAGTGCCCTAGAGTGATCTAATACTTACTGCAAAATTCTATCATCGTTTTTTATCTGAAAGTTGTTGCATTATCAGTGATAATCTTCCTGGGGCATCCAAAATGAGAGAGAATGTTATTTTCCAAGAATTTTATAATCACATCATCTGTGGGTTTCCTGGAGGGTACAACTTCAATCCACTTTGTGAATTAGTCTGTAGTTGTGAGGATCCACTTATGTTGGCATGATGAGGGTGGGTGAATCTCGCCAATAAAATCCAAACCCCATTGTTGTAATGGAGCTTCAACCAAAATAGGTTTCAAGGGTAAAGGCAAAAGTTTCCTTTTGACTTCAAAGACCTGGCACTTATGACAGGAGGTTACCTTTTTATGAACATCTGCAAACAAGGTGGGCCAGTAAAAGCCTTCTCTAAGGATCTTGTTAGCAGTAGTCTTCCCATTTAAATGCCCACCACAATCTCCTTCATGGAACTCCTGCAATGCTTTGTCAACTTCATATTTCAATAAAAAATTAAGTAAAATGCCTCCAGCATCTTTCCAATAAATATTTCCATCTATTATGCAATATTTCAAAGCCTTAAGTTTTAAGAATCTATCTTTAGTCTTTGTCAGACTAGGAGGATATTGTAAATTATGCAAGACAAAGATAAGGTCTGCGTACCATGGAGAATTTGAGAATAGATCTTTGACATGTGGAGTTGCCTTCTCTCCCTGTTCATCAACTACAACTAATAATTTTATATCTAAAGCATGAAAATTTGATTCAGCCATCAGTTTGGCCAAACCTTGACCCTTGATCAGTTTGGTTGGTTTGATTTCTATATCATATTCCTTGATCAGTTTGGTTGGTTTGATTTCTATATCATATTCAAGGATCACAAAAATCCATTTCCCTCTTCTACCGTCTTGGTTATCCTGAGTCAGAATATCTTTCACCACTACGTTAGGAACATAAGCAATGGTATGTGACTGGAGAATGTAAACTCTAAAATATTTAATTGATTTTACCAAGGCAAAAGCTTGTTTCTCCATTATGTTGTATTTTAGTACAACATCTCTCAATGACTTGTTGAAAAATGTTATAGGTTATTCATGGCCTTCACTATTTTTCTGCAAAAGGACTATTGCAATGGTGTTCTCAGAGGCAAAAGAGAATAAGTAGAAATATTTAGTGTAATCTGGACTGATTAATACAGGGGCTTGTGTAAGTGCATGTTTTAATTGCTCAAAGGATTGTTTAGATTCTGTGTTCCACTTTATTTTTGTATTTTTTTTAAGCATGTTTGTTATGTTTCTAAGGAGCTTTTCCAAATTAGGTATGAACCTTCTCAGAAAATTTATTTTTCCAATGAAGGACTACAATTCCTTAATGTTTCTAGGATGGGATAACTTCTAGATGGATTTGATTCTGCTAGGATATATCTTGATTCCATCTTTAGATATAATGTGTCCTAACAGTTTTCCCTGTTCTAAACCAAACAAATTTTTCTTGGGGTTGAGTGAGATTCCAAATTTTCTTCACTTTTCAAAAACTCTTCTGAGGTGTCGTAGGTGTTCCTCATCGATTTTTGAATAGACAGTTACGTCATCCAAATATATAACGATAAACCTCCCAATTTCATCTACAAAGGCAATGTCCATTGCCCTCTGGAAAGTGGCACCAGCATTCATTAAATCAAAGGGCATTTTCACATACATAAAAGTTCCCCAGGGTGTAGTGAAAGTTGTTTTCTCCTAGTCATCAGGGTGGACAAGGACATGGTTATATCCAGAAAAAACATCTAGGAAAGAAATCCTACTGGCTCCAACTACCTTTTGTAAGATGTGATCCATCTTGGGTAGAGGATATTTTTCCTTAAGGGAGACTTTGTTGAGATTCCTGAAATCAATGCAAAGCCTGATTTCTCCAGTTTTCTTTCTAGTAGGAGCAAGATTGGAAACCCATTTTGAAAATCTCAAGGGTATTATTATTTTGGCATCATACATTTTATTTATCTCTTTTTCTATCATAGGCATTAACTTTGGGTTGATTCTCCTAAGTTTTTTCTTGAAAGGTTTATGTTCTTCTTTTACAAGGATCTTGTGTTGTATGATACTAGTGTCATAACACTTCAAATCCTCATAGCTCCAAGAAAAGACATCTACAAATTCTTTGAACAACTCAATATATATATTTTTTGCTCAAGAGGTAAAGATTTGGATAGCTTGATCATTTTTGGTTGTTCATTTGTTCCTATGTTACATTCCTCAACCTCTTTTCCACTAGGTTCATTTTTTGGCTTTTTTGCTACATCATTGAAATCAAACAGTTCTTCTAAAGGAACCAACCCTCTAGGTAAAATATTATTCTTCAATTGTAAAATGTTTGAATCTTCATCCTTTTCATTTATTTCTTCTAAATCTAGTTTATTTACACTATCATCTTCTAAATCTAGTTTATTTTCATTATCATCATCGTTATCTACATCAATATTTGTACACTCAAAATCATTTTTAGACTGCAAGAAATCCTCAATCTGTTCATCATTACCCAACACTTTCCAGTACCTGATATTGTCTGGGACAGACAGTCTTCATTTCACCTCTACTATGTATTGGTGATTTGGATGGAAAGGTATTTTACATGTGGCTGTCGAAGTAGCCAGTCCATCTGCAAGTATGTTTTGGCCTTTGGAAATTACCTGCAAGTCAATTTCAGTGAAACATTGTAGAAAATCCAAAACAACATTTCTATAAGATCTGAGTCTAGGATGTTTGGCAGAATACTCACCTTTGATTTCTTTAATGAAAAGTTCATAATCACCTCTTACCATAATCTTTTTGGCACCAAGTTTCTTCAATAGTTTTAGGCCGAGCATCAATGCTTCATACTCAGCTATGTTATTGGTGCACTGGAAATTTAATTTATAAGAGTGGCTTTTGAATACATTTCTTTATGATTATGCACCCACACCCAAGCTCCAACTCCCTCTTTGCTAATATCTCCACTGAAATCCATACTCTAGAAATTTTCTACTGGTTCATCATTTTCTGTTGTCACAGTTTTACTTTCCTCAGTGATTACTTGATTTTCCTCCAGGCTAGATGCATCATCCTCTAATTGTGCAATTTGATTATCCAAGTCACCATAATTATATAAAATGAAGGATTCCAAGTCAGAGTGAACAAAGTACAAAGAATAGTTATGCGGCTTCTCTTGACTGTTGACCATGTACTTCATCAGAGTCTCTTTGTACAATCTTCTTTGTTGTCCAAATACATGGATGGTGGCATAAGACATATCTAACTGCAAAGTTCCCTTTAACTTAGCACCCCATGATCTAGATAATAACATACCATATTTCATAGGAATGTCTACAACCACAATATCCATGACCATGCTCTTAGTTGGGATCTGCACCAGGGTAATACAAAGATATTTAATCGGACCTATGCATTTAAACTTGCTAGATTCAAAGGAGTGTAAGTCCTTATACGCCCTTGTGATATCAAGCCCCAAATTCTCCATCACAGCCTTGGGCATAAGATTCTGAGAAGCACCAGAATCCAACATAGTGTTGTGTAATGTTTTGTCATGGATATTTAGACTGATGTAGAAAGAAGGAACATAACCATTATCAGTTTGTCCCTCAACCTTAGGACCAAACAATAGCTCGGGTTGATCTGTGCCAGGGTAATACACAAATATTTAATCAGACCTATGCATTTAACCTTGCTAGATTCAAAGGAGTATAAGTCCTTATACGCCCTTGTGATATCAAGCCCCAACTTCTCCATCATAGACTTGGGCATAAGATTGTGAGAAGCACCAGAATTTGGCATAGTGTTGTGTAATGTTTTTTCATAGATATTTAGACTGATGTAGAAAGGAGGAACATAACCATTGTCATTTTTTCCCTCAACCTTAGGACCAAACAATAGCTCAGGTTGATCATCAACAACATTCACAGTGTTTGTGCATACTTATGATCCAATGTTTAATTATTTTCTATCTACTCTTGGTTCAATGCTTAATGCTTTGATCACCTGTGATCTGTAAGCATCTTTGTTCATTAGTTATGTCAGGGGAATAATAATCTTTAGTTTGGTCAACTCACTGTCCAATTTGAAAGTGCTTGAAGTTCTTCTTTGGCTCTACAATTCTGATTCGTCGGTCATAGTTTTTTGTGCAGTAGTATTGGGCTAACTTGTGGATGCAACCTCGGTTTGAGTTGTTCTTGGTGAAGATTCAGGAGTTCTATTTGCAGGAGTCTCTGAATTATTCTTTTCAGGAACCTTCTTAAGATTAGTATCTGAGGTTTTCTTGGCTTCAACATCTTTCTTGGTTTCAGTAGCCTTCTTAGTTTTAACAACCTTCTTAGTTGGGTTGTCGTTAGTCTTCTTGCTTCTCAGGTTATATTGTATGTGGACTTCCATTATTTCATTTTCAAAGGCCTGTTGTTCAAATTCTTCCTCTTCCTCATTTACCTCTGTCTGTGAAAGGAGACAAAGTTTTGGTTATTCCTGAGTGAGAAAAATGGAATTGTTATCGTTAACCCCCATAAGGTTTATGTGAATGCCATCCAACTGCTCAATTATCTCTTCCCCTTCATCGGCATAGTTTTATTTAAGAGGTGGTCTAATTTGTTGATCATGACCTCTTTGTTCCCTTTGGTCTTTGGGCTCTCTCTGTCTCATTTGGGGAGGGTTCCTTTTGAAATTAGGATTTCAAATCTGAGGAGCAGGCTAATTTTCTATGGGAGGGTTTCTATCATTAATTTGCAATATTTCCATCATTCTCTCCATGGTCCTTACTAAATAATCAATTTTGGTATCTAAAGTAGAAGTGGAAGGTTCTTCTTGAATTTTAACTCCCCTTTTTGTTCTTTCCCTGGCTCTTCTAGTCAACAGATTTTCTTCAACACTCACTGCACTTTTCTGCATATCTTACAAAGTGGAAAAATTTCTTTCTCTCAGTTGGTAGGACATATCAACATCAAATACATCAGGGAACTTGATTAAGGCCAAACCTTGAGGAGGCTTAATATCAGTAGGAATTTCATTATAGATATTATTGAAACGAATGCAAGAGTCTTGTACTGTTTCCCCTTGATTCCTTTTGATATTTTCATATTCTAATAAAATTTGAAGAGGGTTTTTCTTTACCTCCCATCTGTCGAGAAAACTTTGGTGAAAAGCAACAAT
>CBVK0100462619.1:0-12120 GCA_900067695.1 Picea abies
TTTCAACACTGTAATGGAGTGGATTCTCCAAGAAAACAACCTCCTCCATGTGGCTAGCATGTAGAATGTCACCAAGCTATCTGAAGATCTCCAATGCCCTAAGGAACTCTATGATGTGATCACCCAACCAAGGTCAAGAAACCATTGAGTAAGCCATATCTGATGTGAAAATCCATCATGGACATCCAAGGGCCAACCATACGCCATGTATCCCAAATCTCAAGAAGCACCCCCAAATATGGTGTAAACAATTTCGAAGTAACCACGAAAATTAACAATGTCATCTGCAAGAATGGAGACAAAAAGTATTGAATTCCAGGTATATCAAACTAATAAAAATGAGGAATACTAAAGGACTCTGAAAGTAAATACCTAAAGGTGGAGGCAACAACAAGACCAAGTCCCCCACTCAGCAAAACAATCCAACAGGAAGCAACAAACCCCATAACAATAATCGATCTTTCTACAAGAACTGGGGTAGTGAGAGGATTATTCACACCTACTCGATACAACCCAATTTCCCATCATTTTTTCGATGGGACAATGAATAGGAGATGAAGTGGCTCAAATAGAGATATTCATGCTTAATAAGAAAAATAAATAGATCATTTGAAAAACTCATGAGAACAGAAAAAATGGTGACAGATGAAGTGATAACTGAAACCACAAATGCAATGATAATGGGTGTATATGATACGGCTTTAGTGTCCATGGATACCACAAACATCATTATGGCACAAGTAAGAAAATCCAATATCCTTAAAATGGCACAATAAATGGAATGGTACAAGAAGGAAATTGAGCACTTGAAACATCAAATGGAGGACTACCAAGCCATGGGGTATGATATGGGTGACTTCATGGGTATGATATGGGTGACTTTGTGGAATATGCACTGGAAATCCATGGAGATTTAACCCTAGTGTAGAAAGACTTCTACAAGGTTGTGTTAGATTTACGCGGTACCTACCAAGAAGCATCAAGGCTTTCTAGAATATTACAAGAACAACAACATCATAAGAAAGGATCATAGAGATGCATGATCACCTAGAAAAATGACACATGAATTCAAGGAATTGCCCCATGAGATACCACATTTGAGAGAAAATAATATAAGTCGAATCAACATAGGACCAATTTACTATAAGGATATAGCATATAACCTAAACAAGGACATACAAGGTTTGTTAAAGGACTAAAACCAATGCTTAGAAGATTCAACAAGAATAGTGCAATAAAGTCACCTACGAGCCTTTAGGACAAAGAATATATTACTACCTATAGCTAAAATAATGGGGGATCCCAGCAAGATCCAAAGTCAAAAGAGAATCACTTTAGAAATCATCTCGCACATCAGTAAAATGGTGACCAAGGATTATAAAAATACCCCTACAATGGAAAAAGGTCTATTATATGTTTTCACGTCGAAAGGACAGACCAAGCTCCAGAATGACATAGCTTCTATCCAAGCCCCATTTGAACAACACTACTTTCCAAGCTCATTTGAGATAAATAAAGTGTATAATGCTTGGAAATAATACATAGAAGAAAGGACAAATGTAAATTATCAAAATTATGTTGACTAAGCATGGGAGTTAAAGATTTAGGAAGTTGAATCAGTTTAGTGCCCATACTCTAGTTTTGTATAAATACTATGATTAATGATGAGGAAATGGTTTTTTTTTTCATTGTAAGCTTCCTACATATGTTAATAAAGAGGCCATTATTAGCCATTTTTCTAAATTCTTGCATATTGCGACTAGTTGTAGACTAATCTTGCCATTCATAGTTCTCGTGAAGCTTGTAGGGATGGATGTTTCAATATGGACAATATTCTCATGTTTGTAAATGTCTATGCTTACTTATTTTTATGCAGTACTACCAAATTGATGTGAAATTGGTATTTGTTGGCAATTTGTAAACTATCATCAGTTTCTTAGAGTTTCCTGGAGATTTGTGCACACTGTATTTGGTGGTTCATTCCCCTTGTTGCTTCTATTTTCCCCTTTTTTTCTTCATGTCAATTAGTTCTTAAACACTCCTGGCTAGGATTAGATTAGATGTTAAGCTAATTTCATTCTTCATTTTGAATCCTTAGTTTCACTTAATTGTAACTTCATAAAAATTGAGTTACAACATTCGGGTCGTAAGCAATTCACCATTTTCAACAGGAGGTGTGATTGGACCGTTTTTCCCAGTGAACCTTCAAGATTGACAACAAATATTTGTTCGTGTCAACACCAAGTTCAAATCCCAAAAAGGTACACATTGAGAGGTTCAAATCCTATAAAGGTACATGCTAAGAAGTTCAAACCTGCAACAAGGTACACACCTAATTACCATGGATGATACATTTAAGAGCATTTAGAAAACCAAATACCAACAAAACTTACATGTCATGTCAAGTCTTCATTATGGAAAGATTCAAAATGTGAACATGGTCAAATTTAATTGGATAGTTGAGAATCAACATGTCCAATTGCTTGTACCATGCAATGAAAATTGTAATGTAGTTGTGAACTGGAACAATTCATGAAAATTTCATAGCATATGTAGACATTGCGGAGTGAGAGCATCATCAAAATTTATGCCAATTATTGACAATAAGAATGTTTAAAACCATGTACCAATACCAACCAAATTTGAGCAGATCTTATGGGATGAATAATTCATACAATTCATGCATATAAATATTTGTTATTGTATTGGAATATCCATTATGCAAACCAATTTCAAAGATATTTGTTATTGTAATGGAATATCCCTTCCGCAAACAAATTTCAAAGATAGTCATTAGGATTTTTCACTCATTATAGAAAAAAATTCCATGGAAAAATTTCTATTGGTGAGGGTTTTGAGACAAACATACTTGTGGCTATGCAATTTGAGACCATGGAGCATTAGTCAAACATCCACTACTTGTTGTATGTGTGTAGCTATCAAGAGAATTGTTATGTAGTTGTGAACTAGAACAATTCATGTAAATGTCATAGTATATGTAGACATTGCAGAGTGAGAATATCATCAAAATTTATGCCAACTATTGACAATAAGAATGTTTTAAACCATATACAAATACCAACAAAATTTTCCAATATCTTATGGGCTTAATAACTCATACAATTCATGCATATAAATATTTGTTATTGTATTGGAATATCCCTTTTGCAAACAAATTTCAAAGATAGTCATTGGGATTTTCCATTCATTATAAAAACTTTTTCCATGGAAAAATTTGTAGTGGTGAGGGTTTTGAAACAAGCATACTTGTGGCTATGCAATTTGACATTGTTGGCTCTTGACCAAGTTTTGAGGAAACATTGGTCAGGTTTGACCACTTTTTGGACTTCGACGCAGTGATTGAGAAAGGAGCGCCCAGGCGGAGCTGAGATCGAGGATCTCACTTGTTTTGTGGGCTTTGTGCACCCAGCATGGGGCTCTTAGAGTTTTGTAATGGGTTATGGGATGTCGGCACATGGATTTACCTATGATTAGGCCTTTTTGTAAATGTAAAAGTATAAATAAGTGTAATATTGTAAGGTAGATATGGAGAAGAGAGGAAAGTTGATAGCTTGGAAGGCTAAGTGCAAGTAGTTTTGGGCTTCTTAGTGCAACAGACTGTGTATGTAAGGCTCTGTGCTTGATAGAGGAGTTGGCTCTGTGCTTTGACTTGATTTTGGGAAGGTGGATCTGGTGCTTAGTGCGCAGATCACATGTCCAGTGCGAAGCTTGGCTCTATGGCTTAGTGCACAAGAGCAGATGAATGTAAGAGATTGAAGAATAATAAAGAAGAAAAAGTAGTTGGTGGATGTAGCCCCACACTGAGGTGAACCATGTATATCATGTGTTGATGGTTTGCTCTGTGCTATGGTGTTTATGTTGTGAATATGCTTAGTGCATTGATTGTTATATATGATAGATAGATCCATTAATGCTTAGTGATTTATTTATGTTGAATATGCTAGATCTAACTTATGATGTTAAGTGCGATGTGTATTCTGTCATTGTTACTACGCTGATCTATCCTTAGGTTTTTTTTTGTGATGTGAATGAAGTGGATAAGTTAATGCATGTTATCGTCTAACTACTTTGTGAAGCGTTATAATCACATGTCTGTGTCCTAGCTTGGTTACACACACTTGAGTCCTATAACCCCCCTGCCTCTACCTCGGGTGAGACTGCATCTTCTTCGTAGGTGTTGCCGAAAGGGTCAGTAGTTAGGGTTTTGTTGGTGCGCTACTGAAGTGTTTAACCCTGGGTCTACCCCTGTGCCAACAAATGGTTCCGTTGTCGGGACCTGAAACTATGATTATTGGGAACTGAAGTAAAGAAAAGAAATTCTCTATGTGTAGATCTGTTGTTGTAGTGCACAGTACTCTACTTGACTTGCAAATCTCTGCGCTAAGAAAGAAACTCGATCTAAAGAAAAGAGGTAAATCTTTGTGCTTTGATAGTAAGATAAGTGGAAATTTTTTGTTTCGGAAGCATGAATCTAGGTATGTTGGATAGATTATGTCCTAGTCTGAAAGCTAGGGTACAGTTAGAAGAAAGAGTTTACCTGAATAAATTTGATAGAAATAGAGAAAGATATGTTATTCCTATGCATAGAAATATTTTTTGGACTAATAACTAGATGTAGGTACCCAGAAAGAATTTTTGCAGATTGCAGGTCCAGCACTGTGATCCTAGTGCGCAGTACGGAAGAGGTTGGGGACAATACAAGAGGAAGAGAGGATTAACCCTATGTTATAACTACAGAAGACCGGGACGTCTTGCTAAGGAATTCCCTGGTGCAGGTATTATTTGTCTTTGTTGTAAATTTGTTGGTCATGAAGTTGAGGATTGTCCAATGATGATTGCTAAAGTTGAACAAATGAACATGAGTCAAGAGAATAAGAGCATGTTAGAAGATCAGAAAGAGAAAGGATCAGAGGAAGTTCAGAATGCATTAGTACAGTTAAAAGAAGCAATGAATGATCACAAAGATGTCAATTTACTAGAGATCTTGAAGGTAAAACAACGCATAGATACAAGAATAGGAGACTTCGACATAGACTATGTCTTGGATGAAGAAACACAAGTAAATATTATGCCAGAAAGCACTTGGGAAATTTTGGGAAAGCCTACTATAGTACCTTCATTGGGAAGGATATGTTTATTCAAAGGAAAAATGATAACCTTATATGGAAGCATTACTAATGTACCTATTATCACCCATGGAACATCGACAGAAGAGGAATTTGAAGTCATTAATTTTGTTCAGAACAACGCCCCTTTTCCCCTTTTGTTAGGAAAGACTTGGATTGAGAAAGATAAGATCAGAAGGAAAGCAAAGGAAGAAGTTACAGAAAAGAAAAAGAAGGAACTAAGGGATTTCATAGCTAGAAAAATAAGTCGACTAATAGAAGAAAAAGAAGTTGAGTCGAAGCAACAGAAGGCAAGAGAATTAGTTGTCGAGGTTGAAAGAACACAGGAAGGCTTGAAGGACCTATCCATGCAAGAGAGAAGAATACCCACCCTGGAGTTAATAAGAAAAGAGGTATTACCTTTGAACCCTTTGAGGGCACACCAGCAACGTGAAGCTACTACGCTAGGAGAAGATAACAATAAGAATGGAAACAGGAATCTAGAAACAGTTAGAGAATCTCAGATCATGAGAAAGAAGGAAAGGAAACTCAGTAAGAATAAATCCAAGTTAGAAAAACTAAAGGAAGTTACAGAGAACAAATGGAAGACTTCGTAGGAGGCATCTTTACAGAATTTGAACCTCGCTGGAACATCAGAACCATGCAAAATGGGACTTCACTTTGGTGAAGCTATGTGACCGTTGGAGGCACCCCAACCATTAGAATGACGACCCAGAACGGATAGGAAACACATTTATGGGCGAAGAGACCTCATTTGGGACGTTGAGACCGCACCATAACAGACAGATTTGCATTGATGGAAGCAGTCCTGCCCATTCGAAGAATCTGTTACGATGCTCGCTTATTTAACCCATCTGACGTTGCGTCGGGACCACTTTGTGCCTCCTATGATTATCTGAGAACTGATTGTGTGTCGAACTGTGATTTCAGAACCTATACCTCACCATCCGTTGTTTATTCCATCTATCTGTTCACCTACCCCGACCTGTTTGATTAAAAGAGAGAATGTCGGGCGAACAAACTGAGTTAGAGAAGTTCGTCGAAGAGGCCCTTAAGAATTTCATGGCCGACAGTGCTATGTCTGAAGGTATTCAGACATCATCAAATAGGGGACTGCAGGCTTCCCCTTTGACCGCACGACATTCGGGTCGTACTAACCCTGCGACTGAGAATCGGAGTAAGCATCACGATGATCTGGCTAATGCGAAGCAGATCTCGTCGATCTTACCAGATTGTATCCCACCTTTGGCTGGCGCAGTATACGATCTGGCTTATGGTATACGAATAAGCATCACGATGATCTGGCTTATGGTATACAAATGACATGTCGAATAAATGGCAGTCGAACGCAGTGCTCCATGCGTACTATCAGCAATTGAAGGTTGTCATTGAGTCGTTCTCGCGGATGACATCGTGCACCTTGCACCAATACAGATCGATCGCTAAGTTCTGCGCAGATCAACATTTCATATATATTACTGCACACAGGGATGAGAGCAAGGAACAATTACAGTCCTATTACAAGCTTACCAACAAAGATATGGAGCAGATCACCAAGGAATGGTCGGAGGAGTTCCTTGTACCCATTGCAGACGCAAAACTCTCTGACGCTAACATTATAGGAATCCCCTTAGTCACTCGGGTCGAGCATGTCAGAAAGACCAATGCGAAGAAGAAGAAGAAAAAGGAGGAAGTCCAAGACATATAAACTAATGAGGAGGACAGCGCCTTGGAAGGAAATGGATCTGGCTCACTCGCAGGAGGAGGAGACGAAGTAAATAGAGGAGGAAAAGGGGATGAAGGAGAAAAACAAGGAGAAGGCGA
Organism: Picea abies; assembly: GCA_900067695.1. Taxonomy (NCBI): domain Eukaryota; kingdom Viridiplantae; phylum Streptophyta; class Pinopsida; order Pinales; family Pinaceae; genus Picea; species Picea abies. The sequence continues at coordinate 6,972 of CBVK0100462619.1, forward strand.
AGCTACACCACCGAAGGATCCCCCTACCGAGACAGAAACATCGAAGAAGAGGAATGTTTCTCTGTAGAAACCCTCGGCAAGAAAGAAGACATGTTCCAGCAAGCCCCAGCTAGAGGCTACGCTCACGGAGGATGACATTAGTCTAGTCAAAGGAGTGATGGAGGATGCTTTAGAGGATATATTGCAGAGATATGGAGTGAAGCAGGATGAACTATATAGAAGGATAGAAAAGGAATTGAGCGAAGTACAGGAAGTTATTCGCTCAGTCCGCACAGTCCCTATTGTGCCTTCCTCATCAGAGACTACAGAGTTGGGGGATGAGCTAGCCCAACTTCAAGGACTTGTAGATGCAACAGAGGCTCGACCTCAGTGAGTCCAAGAAGAGAAGGAGAAGGCTACAGAAGCCTTGAAACAAGAAAAAGAAGAGATCTTGGAGAAATTATGATTTGCGCGGTACTATGTAACCGCTTATGAAAACGAGAAAGATGAGTTTCGAGCGATGATCAAAGAAGACAAAGAAAAGATACAGAGGGAAAAGGACCAGTTGTTCACAGAGAAGACTACAGTCAAATAAGTGGTGAGCAGATCACTTCGCTCTGTGTCAGGCTTGGCACAGGAGGAACATGAGGCAGATGAGGTTCAAGTGATGAAGCTTGATGAGGCCATCCAATAGCTTCAAGCAAGGGTAATGGAGTTGGAGATCCAAGCAGTACCAAGCACTCCGCAGGAAGTGCGTGACCAAAGGGAGGAAGTTGCTAAGAGGGCAGTCGGAAGGATCAGAGCCCTCACCTCATAATACAACCAGTTGAGCGACAGAAGCGTGCAGACCTACGAACGCCTCATAGAAGATCCAGAGCTTAGGAATTTTGAAGTGCAGCTACAGGAACTGTCAATTCAAGCGCAGATGAAGTCACTCACTGCAGTCAAGAGAATGAAGAGATCACAAGAACAGCATGCGGCCAAAACGCAGATTACTATCATCCAAGGTAGAGTAATGGAAGTCACACAGAGGCTACAACCAGTGCAAGAGGAAGCATGTGCAGTGTTTGAAGAGATCGAAGGAAAAGGTTCGCAACTGGATCAAGTGGTTGCAACAGTGGAATAGCGTCTGGAAGGGCCTGTTACAGAGCAAATGATCCAGGAGTTCATTGAGAAGGAAGCTCAGACGAAGCAGCAAGTCAAGGCAGCTCGAGCTAAGCTTGATGCCTTCAAAGTAGTGTTTCCTAGATTTGAGTGACTCGGGATGAGTCACAAGTGAGTGTTGGGGGCATGTTGGCCCTCAACCAAGTTTTGAGGAAACATTGGTCAGATTTGACCACTTTTTGGACTTCGACACAGTGATCGAAGAAGGAGCTCCCAGGTGGAGCTGAGATCGCAGGTATCACTTGTTTTGTGGGATTTGTGGACCTAGCATGGGGCTCTTAGGGTTTTGTAACAGGTTATGGGATGTCGACCCATGGGTTTACCCATGATTAGGCCTTTTTGTAAATGTAAAAGTATAAATAAGTGTAAGATTGTAAGGTAGATATAGCAAAGAGAAGCAAGTTGATAGCTTGGAAGGCTAAGTGCAAGTAGTTTTTGGTTGCATAGTGCAACAGACTGTGTATGTAAGGCTCTATGCTTGAAAGAGGAGTTGGCTCTATGCCTTGACCTGATTTTGTGAAAGTGGATCTAGTGCTTAGTGCACAGATCACCTGTCCAGTGCGAAGCTTGGCTCTGTGGCTTAGTGCACAAGAGAAGATGAATGTAAGAGATTGAGGCCTAATAAAGAAGAAGAAGCAGTTAATGGATGTAGCCCCACACTAGGGTGAACCATGTATATCTTGTGTTGATGGTTTTTTCTGTGATATGGTGTTTATGTTGTGAATATGCTTAGTGCATTGATTGTTATATATGATAGATAGATCCATGAATGTTTAGTGCTTTATTTATGTTGAATGTGCTAGATCTAACTTATGATGCTAAGTGCGATGTGTATTATGTCATTGTTACTGCATTGATCTATCCTTAGGTTTTTCTCTGTGATGTGAATGAATTGGATAAGTTAATGCATGTTATCTTCTAATTACTTTGTGAAGCGTTATAATCACGGATCTGTGTCCCAGCTTGGTTACAAAAACTTGAGTCATGTAACCCCCCCTGCCTCTACCTCGGGTGAGACTACATCTGCTTCGCAAGTGTTGCCAAAAGGGCCAGTAGTTAGGGTTTTGTTTGTGCACTGTTGAAGCGTTGAACCTTGGGTCTTCCCCTATGCCAACAGAGACTATGGAGCACTAGTCAAACATCCACTACTTTTTGTATGTGTGTCGCTATAAAGAGAATTACAAATAAAACTTGCTTCACCAAATGATACAAGTGCCCCTTCAAAGATAAAAAAAAAAATCCTAGAGAAATAATTAGAGGGGTACAAATTTGATGTAAGATTGTTCAAGAAACAAAGAACCATTTATTATTTTTAGATCTAACATTGGCATCTTATACAATTTTTTCATGCTTATGTTGTTCCCCTCTATTGATTTTTTTTACCATTTCTAATATGGTCATTGCATCTTCTCTAATCCACAAACTCATTACTCCTCTACTCAAAAGTTTATATTGTGTGTCTTGGATGTTTGTTTCTCCAAGACATCTTAGAGACCTCTAACACAATCGCTCCATATACCAGTGCACTACATGCTCATCAATGCTTCATCTATGTTGTTCCTTTATTGATTTTTTAGTCCATCTATGGTGTTGGTTTAACTAATTCTTCTACACACTATCTGAGTTTATTGACCCAGGGTTCATGTCTATTTGGGTTTCCAACAAAGCCTCTAAAACTATCGGCCCTCCTAGTAAACTAGAAGGCAACACAACACACAGAATGTGTTGCGCAGTCTCACCCGAGATAGATTTAACGGGTGGTTGTAAGACTCGTGTTTACAACCTAGGATTGAGTGTGAGATATGAGAGATAAATATTGAACCATTATTACAACTGTAACTGCAATATACTGTCATTTACGAATACGCAGGAAATATAACAACTCATTCATTAGCATAATAAATAACTACTGAAAATATGATAAAGATATGCATGCATTCATCACACAACACAGATGTTACCGTGGTTCACCCCCTCTTGGGCTACGTCCACAAATATTTGGCTCTCAGCTCTTTATTATAGTTGTTCTATCACTATGCGTCGCGCGCTTACAACTCTTCCCCATTGGGTAAGATCTATATGAAGCAGACTAGATTGCACCAGGCTCCTCAGCCTGCGATCTAACCCTCAATATCTACCCTGCTTCCTCTTCCTCAGCTCAACAACTTATCCAAAATATATCATACAGCAAAATATTACATATTGGTTTGCTACAATAGCGCTTCTTACAATACCGACTTATCTCTATAACCTCTTAACAATAATAAAAGCCTCGAACCCTCTATGATACCTAAGTATCGATATTTATATGTTTTTGGCTCTTCAACCATTACAATGCATTACCAAAACCCTAACCCTAACGTCATTAGGTCTTCCCTGCATGCGCATGTGTTGTTCCTCCTTCCAGTTGTCGCTTCCCTCATGCATGCTTTCTTTCCCAAAATCATCTTCTTTTCCACCTCGGCCTACCTCCAACGGGCCCCCAACACTAACATGTGGCTCGTCCCGAGCCACCTAACCTTTGTGTGCTCCCTCGATCTCCTTGGTGATCACTTGGAACTTTTCCTTAAGCTTTGTTGCCTGTGTCTGCGCCTGCGTAGTCTTCTCCTTGAATGTGTCCACTATCTGGACTACAATTTCATCACTGATCAATCCCACGCACTCTGCCTGGGTCTGTTTTATATGTGCCTTGGCTTCCTCTGCTTGTGCCAAGACTTCTGCTACCCATTCTTGCAATGGTTCCATTTGAGCCTGCCGCTCTTGTTTCTGGGTTTGCGCAGTAGTGAGCTCTGCCTGCAATTTCTTCATGTCTTGAGCCCCTTTGATGCGTTCTGTAATAGGCATTATATTTTGCCTCTGCTTGAGTTCTTAGATCACTGCATTGATCCTTTCTTCTTCCTTGTCCCACTTTAGGACCTGTTGATCCTCCTCTAATCTAGTCCAAAGATGTGTTTCTTTATCGAACAATTCAGCTGCTGTGGTGACCTACTGCTCTATCTCCTGCAGTTGTGTTATTGCTCCATGCTTCCTTTGCTCCTTCACTACTGGTGGAGTGGTTGGTGTAATTTGTTCTCGAAGATTCTCTATCTCCTTTTGATATTGATCGATTGCTTGCGCAATCCAATCAATCTTTTCTCCTGCTGTGATTTCATCTCTCTGTGGGGCCTGTGGAATCTTCTCATAAGTTCCTACCACTTTCTACTCCAACCCTTTTATGCGCTCCCTTTCCTCCTGGGTCTCATATTTAGCATGCTCATAGACTATTTCCAGCGCGTCCCGCTTCTCTGATGCTCGTTGCAATTCAACTAAGTATTTGTGTGCATGAGACTGTACCTCATGGTTTATGTTAACCTGCAACTTCTGGAGTGCCCTGGTGGGCATTCGCGTCAACACCAGTTGTATTTGGCTTAAGTCCTTCAGGGGTGTCTGCCCCACAATCTCATCCATTCATATCATATTGGGTGTGATATGGAATGTTGCGTTCGGGTGCAGTAGTGGATGGACTAGATCTCGTTCTTCTACTTCCATTCTTTCCTTTGTCTGTGGTGCTAATGGTTCTATTCCCCTATTGCTTATTGTATGCCCTTCCCTGATTTTCTTGAGGAGGTGTCGCATGTTTTCCAACTCCTCTTGGATCCTATCTCTGTGGTGTGCAGCATGGTCGAAGTCCTCGGCTAGACAATCCTAAACCATTCGGGCTATCATCTCCCCGTCATCATCCGTGATTGTATACTCTTGAGGTGTTCTTTGGGCCTTTGTTTTCTTGCATGCTCCTCCTATCTGCGTGGCTATCCCCTTATTTCCACCTGGTTCCTATGAGTTTGGATTTGTTGTGGTCTCTTGCGTGGTCTCGACCTATTTTGGCTGCTCCTTGGCCGGCTGCGGCTTATCCTTCTTCCTGTTTTGGGTCCCTGTCTTTGTTGGCCCTTCGTTTGTCTGTGTTTTTTTTCCCTGGCCCATTCTTCGTCTCTTGGGTACTTGGATTTCCTTTGGTGAGATCGGAAGA
>CBVK0100462620.1:0-12120 GCA_900067695.1 Picea abies
CAAGTATTAAAGTGACACTTACCACAATACCTGACTTGTACCTCATGGATCAAGGCCCATCGTCCTCCGGAAGCAAGCTGGTGTGGTGAATGCCATCGTGACGAATCCATGATGTGTGGTGGTGAAGTGAGTCTTTGTCTGGTATGTGGACGATGTCATTCATTTGTCTCTCGGTACTCCATGTATGTAACCTGAGGGCCTTGAGACATCATCTCCTTAGTTATCCCTAGAAATTGGGGATAACAAACCCAATCTCATGCAATCTCAAAAAGAAAACAAGTATGTGGAAAACATTAGTTCATAGAATTCACTCAACCAAACACCTAAACATACAATCTAGGATTTGTTTTATTTATGCCTGTAAACCACACCAAAGAAAACAAGCAAGAAAATTTATTGTGTCAAGTCTCTATATAGACAATAGAGGATTCATATCTTAGAGAAAACCCCTTGAAACCTGGATATGGATGCAAACAAGGGAAATAATTTCCCAAGATATAGACATGTGTGCAGGGTGCAATGGTGCAACTTATGCACGTGTGGTGATCAGATTCAAGAAACATGCATGCATATTCAAATGTGTGCAGTTGTGAGGTATGAGGCCGACACACATATATTGTAGGGTGAAAAAATGAAAAAACCAATCCCACAAACAACATAATTTCTTTCTTCTACAATGTTTAATTCACAAATAAATACACAAAATATGTATATCTACTAGGTAAACCTATGGAAAACCTATAGAACAACCCAATAGAGGAAAATTCCAAGAATCCCCCCCAATGCAGTCACCAATTATGTTGTAGGGAATTCAATCATGTCACTAGATCTAGGATTCCCTGGTGAAAGGGTTGGAATCTCCACATACAATTGATATATCACTATCTAATTTCCCTAGATCAACATCTCATAACACGATATGCAAAAAAGGAGAAGAGAAATATATTTTTAACATTGGTTGATGTATATCCAATCTAAGATAGCTCGAGCTCCAAATATCTCTTTATATATGCACATAATCAAGCAACCCAACCTTTCTCCATCGAACATATGCATTTCAATGAAGATATTAATATCAATTTATTTTAATCTAAACAAATACCAATTCATAAATCTCAATACAATAAGCATGCAGAAGAAAAAGTAACAGGGAATTGGGTGGGGGGATGGGTGTGATGGAGAAAATAAATATATATTAAAAAACATGAAATATGTGTTACAACAAGCATGGATACCCGATCCATTGTTGCAACACCTTCATCACCCGAATCTAGGTCGCTCCATCTTTGGCCACATGTATAGAATCCCTCCTCAAAATAAGGATCTTACTCTCTCAATGGTAGGTGGATCCAAGTAGATATAATATGATACACTCAAGGATATATCTCAATTAGAGATTCAAGGAAACTCTCTCTCAATCAAGGACAACAAGGACCAAAGAAAGGTTACCATGATTTATCCCAATACCAACATAAGGGTGTTAGATCTCAAGTTAAAAGTGTTCAATCTCACTAAGAACCTCTCTTATATGAGACAAAATATCTTTCACATTAGTTGGAAAGAGAAATCATGTCCTTCCAAGTGTATGATTCAAGATCTAGCTTAGGAATTAGACTTGCATAGCTTTTAGAGCCATTTTTGGGCATAATTCCAATTAAAGATTTTATATTCACTTTTAAGAATAATTCCAAATGAAGTAACTTTAAAGTTAAATTGGGCTTGAAAAAGTGGTCTTTAATGTCATTTCTAATGATAATAGCTCAACTATACTCAAATCATTTGGAGGACCAATTTTGAATGCAACATATCCAGAACCCCTCACACACTTCTCCTCTCACTAGTGATTCTTGCTTCACCTCTAGTGCTAATTGATCTGCCTAAAAAATGGTGGATGGATCTAGGGTGTTTACCCTAGCATTGATGGTGGGGTTCAAAACACTAATAATTTTTTTAACACATATATCCTTTGTATCCAAGTGCTTGACATAGGGGGGAAATTCCATGAACTTTATTTCATACTCAGTTATAGCCTTAGGCCCTTGGGTCTGACCAATTAAATAATTTATCTGATAAGTATTCTACTACTTGGAGACTTCATAATAGAATCTCAACTTGTGTGTGAGAGGAGAATGTCATAATATCCACGAGGTAATCATGGAGCATAAAATGTTACTCAACCATCCCACATTGCTCCTTTCCTCCAACAAGCATAGAGGTTTTCTCTTTATGACTACGAGAGGAGAATAACACAGTTAGGATTTGAAGCTTTGCTTGTTGGTCAACATAGATTAGATGTTTTATCTCCTAAACATAGAAAATAGAGCCTTTACCTTATCCTAACTTCAACAAATATCTAAAAAAATTCCAAATGTACATGAACTCTCTAAGGAAGCATGGAACATAATGGCTGGGGATGAAATTCCATTTCCCACTCATTTGGTGTCCTTCACCAACACAAAAGTCTTATTTTTTTAATGATCAGACATAGGAAGCAACCCTTGGGAAGATGTTGAACTAAAACTTGGTTATTATGTGATGGAGGAGCATGGGTGCCCTCATTATACCTTGATCAACCTTCATCAAAAGTATATCCATTCAAACTTGTTCCACTCATCCCACTCAGACTCATTTGATTTTTACGATTACATGGGAGATCTAGGATTTCACGAGGACGTGCAATGAGTTCAATTGGGAGGAGATGGCTTTGATGTATAAAATTTTATACCTTTGATGCCATGAATTTTACGCCTAAAATTTTATACCTTGCTATTTATCATTTATCATTTTTATGCGTAAACTTTTGACATAAGATTTCTGTGTAAAATTGAAGATCTATTATAGCAATATAAACTCTATTTTGATTTATGTCTTGTGAGTACAGTGAGTTTCTAGTTCCATTTAGCATTACTATAGCTTAATCTAGTTTTCTATTCTGAGGAGGTAGGGCACACTCAACATAACATGTGATGTTATTTCATGTGTTGTTATTAATATTATTAGAGTTATCATTTCATGTTGTGTTCCTAAGTCTAAGGTTTAAGTAAATATTTTATAGTTCTCAATCATTATGACAATTAGGATTATGTTACAGCTTAAGATAATTAGTTGAAAAGTAATTGTTATTTCATATATGCAAGTATTGTTTCATTTCTATAAGTGTAATTCATTTATGCAAGTGTGGTTACATTTTATGAAGTATGAGTCAATTTTGAAATCTATCTTTAGTGTGTAACTTTTATTCCTACCCTAGTAATGCACTGTACTTCTACAACATGTTACATATCATTGTTTTGTGTGGCTATAGAGTCCTGTTTCCCAAAGTTTTTTCAACATGCTATGGATCCTTGATTTTTAGTGGCTACATAATCTTGTTTTTTTTGAAATAGGATTCTAATTGAGATTCCATTACAACTTAGATAATTTGATGAAAATTAATTGTTATTTTATTTCTAGTGCAAGTATTATTTCATTTCTACAAGTGTAATTCATTTTGCAAGTGTGGTTCATTTTATAATGTGTGACTCAATTTTTCAATCTAGCTCTAAAGAGTAACTTTTATTCCTATTCTAGCAATGCATTTTCCATCTACAACATGCTACAGATCCCTATTTTTAGTGGGTATAGAACCTATTTCTTGAAGTGTTTTCAACGTGTTGTAGATCTACATTTTCAGTGGCTGTAGAACCCTATTTTCTAAAGTGTTTTTAGCATGCTACATATCCCTACTTTTAGCAGATACATAGCCCTTTTTTTTCCAAAATAGGATTCTAATTAGGATTCTATTATAGATTATATAATTTGGTGAAAAACAATTGCTATTTCATTTATGCAAGAGTGGTTACATTTTACATGCACCATGTTATTTAGAATATACACTTTTTTAATAAAACTAGAATATCCAAATTTGACAATGCTTCAAACGAAATATATAATCCACAAAGAAAAGGCCTTCTCCATTGTACTTTCCAATATATTAAAAAAAGTGATTATATGTTAACCCCCACACTATACAATATACCATATTTTTTGGTGATTAGTTTTTATAATCCATCCATTTATTTTTACAAAATTAGAAGGGAATCAGACCCTTTTGAGATCCCAAATCATAAGAGTACTTAATTTGAACCAAATCACTTTATTAAATAATATTGATTGCATATCCAACTGAGATTGATCATGAAATTCATCCAATTCAATATCTGATGCATCAATATCAAAATTTGTATTCAACCCTTCATAATCATTGAAAGGATTGTCCATAATGATATTTGAGATGTCTAGCACTAAGTCATCATCAATATAATCATTATAATCAACTTAATACATAGGATGTGAGTCAATGACCACATGGTGAAGTTCATCAACCTCTTGGTTTGATGTTTATTCCCGCTCTCCTACATCTTATTCATCTTCTTCATGAACATCCTCTTTTGGCACATACTTTACAGGTGTTCCCCTTGAATAAATTCTAACAACGATTGAATAACTTTCTCTAACTAGAACCTATGAATAAAAAACCTTCTCACATTGACTTGGAAGGACATAGGGCTATATAATCGACTCATACCTAGTAGTAGTAATCATGGTAAATCCATTATCATGATTAATAACATTCCTTTCATCACGTTGTAGCAACAATATGTGGTATTTGACCTTAAAGATAACCACATTGAAGGATTTGAAGTCTGTATCCAATATATCTTCTAGATATCCATAATATCTCAAATCAGATGTGATTGGATGTATTTCACCCCTGTGGAAAATATTGTTTTTTTGTTTGTTAATTTGTGCAGGACCTGTTGGCTGCACGATTAACCTGTGGCTTGAGAAACCGCGACTCAGGGGCATATAAGCTGTCAAAATCACCCGGGGATCATACCCGACTTGAGCCACACCAACCCTTAACATGGTTGGATTTTTTATTCCCACAGGTTTCGAACCGGTGACTTTAACAACACGGAGTAGCTTAACAACACACTCTGTCAATGACTATCTTACACCTCGGGGACACCCCTGTGGAAAATATTAGTAACCTGGAAAATTGCAGTTATCCCATTGTCACAGTTTTTTTTCTTATCATCCAACTATTTGGTGCAATATTTTGTAACATTACACCACATATCTTTGTGATGTTTCACTTGCATACTTGACATGTTATAAATTAATTGTCAAGATTTGATAAATATATGTACGAGATAATTTGAGGGATGAAAACACAACACTAAAATGGGAATAAAAAATAGAAAATGGGAAATGCTTACCTTTATATCTTTTGAACTAGCTACTATATCAATTTCCTTCTACATCAGATTTGTATCATTATCCACATAATCTCTTCTAATCAACTCCACCACCCCACTCTAGGATAAACCATGGTAAACTTCTTTACCCATTCTACCCATACCTTATTCTAGTGAATACTACATGCAATGGATAAACACATTACTTTCCACTCTTCACTACTTGGATGAACAAAGAAAAATATACTTATGTACCAATCAAGCTTAGAATCATATGTACAAACATATTAATTACAATAAAAGCTAATACCTTTCACTTTTCTCCATCTACCTTTCTCCAACAACACCTTCCCTTTAAATTTGTTGGTGGAATTGACATCCCATAGGAGAGGCACATAAATATTAACCACCACTTGTGGTAAATAATCAATAAGATACAACATGGATTGATATAAGATATATCCTTAAACCATGGAGTCCTCTGGACGTGATATATGTCTAACAAAATCCTTCAATTCCTTCAAGTGCCTCTCCACCAAACACATTGAACTTTTGTGTGCGTGTTCACATATTTCAATCTCCTCAACCAAGTGTATGAGGTAATTTTTTTTGTGTATTGAAAAATATTGGAGGTAGATACTTTTGCATTTCACACATTAGATGAGGAATTTCTCTCTTCCAATACTTGATTTCTTCTTTATGGATTTATTTGGATGACAAACACCTAAAAGTGAAAAGAAATCACATGTGTCAACATACATTTATACAATGCAAGTAAATTAAATGTCAACAAGTTATACAAGTAACATTTCAATTATAAGTTTTTACTTGCCTCGTGTACTTGAGAAGATCATAAATAACTTGCTTTATGTTATTGTCAAAGTTGTTTAGGAGAGATAGAGGTATAAAATACTTTAACAAGGAAGGAATATTTATTATTTAATTTTGATTAGAAACAAACATATATTACTAACAAATTGTGTGTGTGTGTGTGTGTGTGTGTGTGTTTTCCCCACCAAAATCACATTTCTTCATTAATATATTATTTATGTTTGAAGCAAAATCGGTGGGAAATTTAATCTTCCATACCTATTTTAAAACATCACTCTCTTTCTCTATTAATAACCATGGAAGATTAATTGGTTGTCCATCACTATAAGAATGAGTCAAATGTTGCGTTACCTTGGCGTCCTCAATGTCACTAATAACTTTAGCAAATTCATTTTTGTTATTCCTCCCATCTAAAATTTTCCATAAACATTATATGACATTCTTTCCAATATGCCTTGTAACAAACAAATGAGCCACTTGTAGGTGTTCATAGTAGGGCAAATGAATGAATTGGATGGAGTATCCTTTCATACTTCATGGAATCCCACCTTGACAACATTTGGGAAACATAAACAGAAATATATTTTTTATTAGAGTAAATAGAAAAAAATATAAAAAGACTAGAGGAAGTACCAAATATGGATGTAACTGAAACCGTTTTCTTACCAAGATTCTTCTCAAATTCCCTTTTACATAGTTGAGACATCATTCTTCATTGTTTTTTCCTAGCCTCTTCCTGCCCATTGAAGAGAATATTTTTTTTATAGTTCAATACCTATGGCTCCTAGGGAGGAAATGGCTATACTCCTCATACACCTCATTTCCTAAAATTCTTAAACATCTCAATATTGTTTTGGGATTGCATACTAGACACACATATTTTCCCTTTGTTTGAAGACCCGTAAAATATAAAATAATGCTAATATAATACTAAAACATTCAAAAGAATATATGAAGTAATAGAGGATATATAGAGTTTCATTGCAATTTACATACCACAAAAGTGTGTTAGCCATAGTGCATCATGAATTGTCCATGCAAGTATTCCATGGAATTGAAATTGTTTTTGGCCTATTAGTTTGGAGATGTCATATAAAGGGATGCTAGTCCATAAATTTAAAATTTCAACAATAAGAAACTCAATAAATACATCCATATCTCTAACTTGGGAATTACTTAGTTATTTAAAAATACCAATTATTAATTCCTTGTACATACAAAATATGTAACAAAAATTAAAAAAGGAATTGGTATGTCGTGAACATTCCTTAAAACAAATACCTGGAAAAATTAATGCCAACATTACGTGTTCCCTCTTCATTGACATTGAAGGACGACGGTTATAGTTTATAACAAAAATTGGCCAAACTAAGTAAATGGATTCAAGATCTCCAAATGGATTAACAACATTAGCGACCATTGAAGTCTAGCATTGTGAGGTTCTTCTTTAAAAATGGGAAATATTTCCTCAATGCCACTATATGCATAATCATCTCCATCCATTCACATAACACCATCTTCACTTATCTTCCATGTATGATAATCCATAAATTGTGCTATGTTCTTTCACTTGAACAGTCCTTCAAAACATGAAATTATGGGGATATGATGAAGAACCTTGCAAGGCACCTTATTTGTTATTTGAATAGTTCAACATTTACTAATTCCACATTTAGGGCATTCAAACTTTGTTTCATGTTGTTAATAATATATAATATGATCGTTAGAACATGCATCAATTGTGTGATACTCCATTCCTATATCTTTCATTATTGCACACAATTCTCATTATGTGTGAGGTAATGTATTTAATGGTGGTAGGAGAATATTACCTAACAATCTACAAAATAAATAAATTAATACACATAATAGTGGATATTAAATTCTATATAATAAAATCACAAAAAATAGACAAAATATTATATTTATGTAAATAATTATTCTGCATGCCTTGGGATCTATGTCATACGTGTGTTTGAAATATCGTTCATAACCTTCAAGTTGAAAAACAACAACATAGATGAGAGTAGACTCGTCTTTGAGTAGTTGTATTGGGGTTTTGTGCCTTATCAATAGGAGATACATCATGAATATCTTCATTGATCTCATCCATGGCACTAAAGGTGTCATGGATCAACCTATTTATCCCTTCATTCTTAATAATATCATTGTTTTTTTCTTGCATAAGATTAGCTTCAATTATATCACCCTCGCCATCTCTATTACAAGTTGCAGCATTATGAATTCCAAACATAGGCACATTTTCCCTTTTAATTACAAAAAAATAAATATAATAAATATTAAAATATTTAAACATTTAAAACTTTAAAGAAAAAAGAGACAAAAAACATGTTTTCTCTATCTTACCAAGGGGCAATATTTGGTTCCCCTTTCCAGATGTCAATGCTCATAGTAATGTTTTCTAGTTGTTAACTTGTTAATTCTTATTCTATTTGTGCATTTGTATTTCTTGCAAGGGCAGTAACATTTCCCATCACCAATATCAAAAAGTTTGAGATGATTTTGAAATGTTTTTTCATAACATCTTGTATGCACAAAATAATTGCATTCATCAAGATCAACATCCGCTGTAAGAGCCAATGCTTCTTTGATTACATCCTCTATATAAGCCCACCACTTGGATGCACCAACACCTTAGTTAGGTTTATTTAACACTATTTTTTTATTTCAACAAAATATTTACCAATTCATGAGATACATAAGTTAAATAATTTTACAAATAGAGAATTCAAATGGTGTTTACAAATTTTACCCAAATAAAATTTCAATTATGGGTAGCAAAATTAACCTGTAGAATTATGTCACCTAATCCCAACTCTTATGATATTTGATTCATAGCCAAGTCAATAATTTGTTATGTTGAGGCATTACTTATGTTAGTTTCCCCATTTAAGGTGTCTCTTATGTGAGGAGGTGATCTAAATGGATCCTTGAAAGATAGAAATAACTAAATGGTTATTTATTTGGTTTATTTCATGCTTAAGAACCCTCGAATTTTCCCTGCTTAGAACCTAATTTAGAATCCTTGGTGTTGAAAATGGTGTTGTCATTGATGTCAAAGGTAGACAGGTCCAAGGATCGAGGAAGTAAAGAGTCTTATGGTAGAATAATGATCGCCAAATTATCCCACATACACAAGAATATTCAACTTTGAAGGGATTATAATGAAAAAATGATTGTATGAAGGGGGAATGCAAGCATGCAAGACCTTATCTAAACCAATGAAAAATATTAAAATTCTTATACAAAGATTGATGGTGTAGAACCTTTCAGGGTGGTGTGGTTCCATCGGAGTAGGAGTTTTCAGAGTGCTTAGCTCAGGCCACTTTGATACACCTCGACCAGAAGCAGTCCGATGACCTAAGCACTTGGTCGCAGTCCGAGGTCATATGGAAGAGGGTGATAGATATCTAATGGATTCAACCAGGAAAATAACTATGTGTAACGCAGTGACTGTACCACGTGTCATAAGAAGATTGGGCCACGTACAATCAACAATCCAACTTAGAGTTTCTAACAGGGCCAAAAGTTGTAATAATGTCAGCATGAGGTCAGTTGCCACGTCATCTCTATGTCAACTGCCATGTCATATACACACAGAAGCCATGAAAATCGCCACACAAATATCTGAAATAGTATGAAAATCTATGTCATTGCATCGCACAACATATCGATATTAGAATATTGGAGGAAATCACAGTCGTTGATTCGACATAGTGAACAAATATGGGCTATTGATTAGATGAAAAGGTATCAGAGTGGCTAAAGTGCAAGGCTACAATGAGACTCCAATAGGAAAAATTCTGAGAGAGAGTGATAACCGTTGATTTGGCATGGGTAGTAGATATCCACTATTCATTGGAGAAGCAATGATCGAAGTGGACTATGAGCGGAGGTAATCTGATGACGAGGGAATCCGAGAATGATGGTAATCTAGCTCAAATAAGAAACATCAGCTGTAATGTTAGAGACACATAAGAAGCAAGGACAATGCCACGTTTCAAGTGCCAAATCAACAAGGTACACAAAGAAGGGCAGGAGGAAGTGATGACATCATAGTCATGTCAGTGCCACATCATTTGCTATGTGTAATGCCACATTTTCAAGATGATGTGTTGTGACATCTTGGAAGTCAGGGTGACGTCAGGATGCCCATGTGGAAACTAGAGTATCCCAAAGGATGATGCGTGCCAGATTTTGGTTGTGCGAAACAAAAGTGGGCCCCAGTTGGACATGGAGATTGTATGACATTGCATCAAATCTAAACCATTGATCTGGGTAGTGATCATATCTCCACCATTCATCAGAGAAGCTCTGGTCAAAGTAGAATGGGTTACCTTCAGTGGAGGTACTCTGACAAAGGAGCTCCAGGGAGCAATCTAGACCATGGGTCGGTATGCAGGCGAGATGCATCTCAACCGTAGATCCGTTACCATGGAGCGGAGTAACAAATCATATTTCCCTGGGAGAATGACAATGATCATATCTGATCTTTGATGGTGAACAAAGATCAGTCACACAAATGACTACCATCTTTCACTCGGTGACTCCACTGAATGCAAATCTATTAAGGAATTCTGGTTTCCAGGAAAGGATTCAGGAAATCAAACTCTGCACATACTTAAGCCTAAAAATCTAACCTTGATATTAATGGTGACGGAACAAATCCTAATCTAGAGAGACAACTAAGGAAGTCTACTATTGCTCAGAGACACCCCTTGCCATCCAAAGGCATGCCTGCATCTGAAAAGGTTTCCCTTGTCCTCAACAAGAAGTGGTTTGAGATTATTATTTTTGAAAACCCCCTTGTAATAATCCCTCAGATATCTCCTGGCTCAACTTATACCTCATCATATTCTCAAGCAACCACATCAACATATCCTCCTTAGCCTCAAAGCCCATTTTTCCCAAACATGACTGTCAATAGTATGGAAGCCATCATTACAACCAGATATGCACCTTTAGTGCTGCCTCAAAACCTAAATGCATTTCCAATAGGAGACTACATGAAATATCTACCCAGATACAATGGTAAAGGAGATGTGTTGGCGCAGGGGTAGACCCAGGGTTCAATGCTACAACAACGCACCAACAAAACCCTAACTACAAGCCCTTTCAACAACACCTGCGAAGAAGATGAAGTATCACCCGAGGTAGAAGCAGGGGTGGTTGCAAGACTCAAGTGTTTGCAACCTTAGCTGGGACATAGATCTATTATTAAAATACTTAATAAAGCACTTAGCACCGTCAATTCCACAATATGCAATCAATAACCACTTCACTGATAAAACAGGGCTTCGCAACATTTACAATGATCTAGCATATTCAAGCACTTAGCATATGTAAAATAGATCAGATTTGGTAAACTGGGCCTATTCATATATATTAGATCTAACATTCTACACATCATTAGCACTAAGCATAATCAGATCTATCTAATCATCTCAAAGCACTTAGAAAATAACACATCAATGCATCAGAACAAGGCACAAAGCGGAACAACACAGTGTTTACATGGTTCACCCCCACCCTGGGGCTATGTCCACCAACTCTTCTTCTTTATTAGCATCTTCAATCGGTTACAATCATAGAGCCATCAAAACCCTTTCTTCACACAGGACAGAAGATTTGCGCAACTTGCTAGATCCTTCTTCCTTGTGTTACAACACAAAGCCTTCCACAACTTCTTACAATGACTTGAACTTAGCTCTGCAAGTCTCTTACAATCATGCACAAAGCACTTACATAACTTTACTTCCAATTAGCATACATCACATAGATGCTGATATATCATAAATGCCTCTTTACATTGCCTAGATATCTATTTATACTTTACAAAATAGGCCTAAGTATGGGTAAAACCCATGGGCCGACATCCCAATCCCATTACATACTCCCAAAAACCCAAAAGGACCCAAAAGTGGGCCAATATCCCTTGATCTCTGCTTCGTCTTGCGCTCCTCCTTCAATAGGCTGTCGAAGTCCAAAATAGGTCAACATGACCAAGAATCTCCCAAAACTTGGTCAA
>CBVK0100462621.1:0-12120 GCA_900067695.1 Picea abies
GTCAAACGACCTTTTAAGCACCTAAAACATGGTGCAACATTTACATCCAGCTGGTTCTTATTGAAATAAAGAAATAAAGCAACTAGACTATATTCTAACCTAGCTTCCTATGACTATTAACCCAAATTAAACTGTTGGGTTAATAATTTACTCTACCCTGGGGCTATCTCACCAAGATTAGATGGTCTGGCCAGATTTATTCACTAATCCATCCTAGACACTTTGGCTAAGATTAAGCTGTTTAGCCAAACTCATTCACTAACCCTATCAACATCAATTTAAAAAGAACTTGGCCATGCTTGAAAGGTATGGACCAAGTTACTATTATTGCATGGGGCTTTTTATTGAAATTCTTTATGCCCTCTTTTCTTTTCTTTTCTTTCTTTTCTTTTTTCTTTTTTCTTTTTTCTTTCTTTTTCTTTTTCTTTCTTTTTCTTTTCTTTCTTTTTCTTTTTCAAATTATTTGCAAAATGAAAAATCATTTGTCAACAAAAATACTAGAGATAGATAATATTCCAGTCACCAGTTGATCCTATAACTTATAGGGTGATAACAACGGCTCCACCTAGGGATGGTACTTTCCATGTGAAGTGCCAAGAATCTTGGTTCCTGTCATTCTGAAAAATTTATGCCTAGTAGTCTTCGTTGATTGATTGGTTTTATTCTCAAAAATTGGAAGAACAGTGGTCAGCGGCTTAGGGCCTTCTCTTCGGGCTTCAACCAATTGACTAATGTTTTTCACTCAGAAAATGCAGGCGAAAAATAAAAATGGTATGTACAATGGTGAGTGAAAACTTGAGTCTCTACTGAGGTGGCACATAATGCTTCAGCATTCTGCCATTTACAGGTCCTCTTGGCAGATCTGTCCCATCAGCGTTGTTTAGCAAAAAAGCGTTGTTTCCCCTAAATGCTTGAATCATGTATGGTCCTCTCCACAGACTATCAAATTTTCCATGCTTTCCCTTGTCTTCATTTCTGGCGTCCCATCTCAGCACCAAATCTCCTAGCTCAAAATCATCTTCCTTGGTTCTTTTGTCAAAAATCTTCTTGATGCTTTCTTGGATTACCTGAGTCTTGTTGAAAACTTCTTCCTTGGACTGCTGCAAATGGATCATCTGGTTGATCCTTCTCTGTGAGTCATTTGGCTCGTCTTGTACATCTTGAAGCAACTTCATGACAGGGACTCCTAAGGAAGTGGGGAAAACTGCTTTTGTGCCATAGACCAGCTGGTATGGTGGCATACCGATTGACCTTTTGGTGGTCAGTCTGTTAGCCCACAATGAAAACACCAACTTGTTATGCCATGATTTCTTTTTTTCCTGCAACGTCTTCTTGATGATATTCACCAAGGTTTTGTTTGAAGATTCCGCCAGCGCATTCCCCTGGGGGTAGTAAGTTGTGGAATGTCCCAAACCAATGTGATACTATTTGCAAGAATCTATGAGTTTTTTCGACCGAAAAGAAAATGCATTATCAGTTATAATCTTTCTAGGACATCCAAAATGAGACAAGATATTATTTTCAAGGAACTTGATAATGACAGAATCAGTGGCTTGCCTGCTTGGTACTGCTTCAATCCATTTGTTAAAATAATCTGTGGTGGTGAGAATCCACCTGTACTGGCCTGAAGAAGGAGGGTGTATTTCTCCAATGAAGTCCAATCCCCATTGCTGGAAAGGGGCTTCAACTGAGATCGGTTTCAAGGGGAGAGGAAGGAGTTTCCTTTTGCCTTCAAATAGCTGACATTGATGACATGCGGTCACTATACGATGTACATCAGCGAATAGGGTGGGCCAATAGAAACCAACTCTGAGGATTTTGTTGGTTGTGACCTTCTAGTTCAGATGGCCACCACATTCTCCTGCATGAAATTATTGTAACACTTTGTCAGCTTCATCTTTCAATAAAAAAATTAACAAAATACCTCCAAGATCTTTCCAATACAGATTGCCTTCCAGAATACAGAATTTTAAGGCTTTCAACTTCAAAAATCTAGCTTTAGTCTTAGTCAAACCAGGGGGAGCTTGTAAATTTTGCAAAATGAATATAAGGTCTGCGTACCATGGAGAGTTGAGAAATACCTCTCTCACGCTTGGATTCGCCATCTCACCCTGTTCATCTGCTGCAGCTAAAAAATTAATGTCAAGAGCATGGAAATTAGATTCAGCCATTAATTTAGCTAGGCCTTGACCTTTAATTAGTTTCGTAGGCTTAATCTCTATGTCATATTCTAAAATGACAGCAATCCATTTTCCTCTTCTTCCATCCGGATTTTCCTGGGTCAAAATGTCTTTTACTACCACATTCGAAACATATGCAATGGTATGGGAATGGAGAATGTAGACCCTAAAATCTTTTATGGCTTTTACCAAGGCAAAAGCTTGTTTCTCCATTATCTTGTAATTCAGAGCAGCATCTCTTAACGCTTTACTAAAGAAATCTATGGGTTGTTCATACCCTTCGTTGTTCTTTTGTAATAATACTGCTGCTATAGTATGTTTGGAAGCAAAAGAAAAAAGATAGAAATCCTTGGTAAAATCAGGATTGATCAAGACAGGGGCCTCTGTGAGTGCTCGTTTGACTTGTTCGAAAGACTCTCTGGACTCAATGTCCCATTTTATTTTTACATCCTTTTTTAACATATTTGTAATGTTTCTGAGGAGCTCTGCCAGATTGGGAATGAATCTTCGTAGAAAGTTTATTCTTCCGATAAAGACTGTAATTCTTTAATGTTTCTTAGGTGTTCTAATTTTTGTATGGCCTCAATTCTACTGGGGTCTATTTTGATTCCATCCTTGGAGATGATGTGTCCTAGCAGTTTGCCTTCCTCTAGTCTGAAAAGTCTTTTCTTAGGATTTAAAGAAATCCCAAACCTCCTGCATTTCTCGAAGACTTGTCTGAGATGCCTCAGGTGCTCGTCATCAGACTGGGAAAACACAATTATGTCATCCAAATAGACGACAATAAACTTCCCTGATTCTTCCACAAAGGCGATTTCCATCTCTCTCGGGAAAGTGGCTCCAACGTTCATCAAACCAAAAGGAATTTTCACATACATGAAAGTGCCCCATGGTGTAGTGAAAGTGGTTTTGTCTTGGTCATCTAGGTGGACGAGG
This sequence comes from Picea abies, assembly GCA_900067695.1. Lineage (NCBI taxonomy): Eukaryota > Viridiplantae > Streptophyta > Pinopsida > Pinales > Pinaceae > Picea > Picea abies. Next base: position 3,117 of record CBVK0100462621.1, read on the forward strand.
ACCTGATTGTAACCCGAGAAACCATCCAGCAAAGAGATTTGACTGGATCCGACTACCCTTTGAAGGATGTGGTCCATTTTTGGCAAGGGGTAATTATCCTTCAGGGAGACCTTATTCAAATTTCGAAAATCTATGCAAAGTCTGATTTCCCTCGATTTCTTACGTGTAGGGACCAAATTAGAGACCCATTTGGGAAAAATGCAATGGGACTATGATTTTGGCATCGTACATTTTTTTTATTTCCTTTTCTATCAGAGGAATTAACTTGGGATTTATCCTCCTAAGTTTCTGTCTGAACATTTTTTGGTCTTCTTTTATTGGAATCCTATGTTGTATGATGCTGGTATCATAAGCTTTCAAATATTCATAACCCCAGGAAAATACATCCAAATATTCTTTGAACAGTTCAATGTATTTGATTTTTTGCTCAGGGGGTAATGATTTAGACAATTTGACTATCCTGGGTTTCTCTTCGGTCCCTATATTACAGTCTTCTACCTCTTGTCCATTGGCTTCGATTTTCGGTTTTTTGGCTACATCGTTAAAATCAAACAAGTCCTCTAAAGGAAATAGACCCCTAGGAAAAACATTACTTTTCAAATGCAAAATATCAGCCTCCATCTCATCATTGCCTAATTCTCCTAAATCTACGCTATTTACACTATCAATTTCAAAATCAGATCTATTTACATTTTCATCCTCGTTCTCTAAATCTATATTTGTACATTCAAAATCATTTTTACACTGCAAAAACTCTTTGATTTGATCATCATTACCAAACACTTTCCAGTACATGATATTGTCAGGAACAGTTGGTCTGCATTTCACCTCTACCGTGTATGGGCGAGTCGAGCAGAAAGGAATCTTACATGTGGATGCTGATGTAGCCAATCCGTCCGCCAAAATGTTTTGTCCCCTCGGCATTACCTGCAAGTCAACTTCAGTGAAACATCTCAGGGCATCAACAACAGCATTCCTATAAGCTCTAAGACGTGGGTGTTTCGCAATGTACTCACCTTTGATTTGCTTAATTATCAACTCAGAATCACCTCTTACCATAATATGTTTAGCACCAACTCTTTTCAAAAGCTTCAGACCGAGCATCAAGGCTTCATACTCAACGATATTGTTAGTGCATTGGAAATTTAATTTGTAAGAATGGTTTTCTGAATACCTGGTTCTGTGATTGTGCAGCCAAAATCCTGCTCCGGCTCCTTCTTTGCTTACTACTCCATCAAAATCCATACTCCAGAAATCTACTGGTAATTCTTCAGTTATCACGTTTTACTTCCTTTCTACCTTGATGATTTCTTGGCCTTCATCTGGACTAGATGTATCTTCTGCTAGCTGAGGGTTTTTCTCTCCCGTATACAGGATAAAAGAATCCAAGTCAGAATGCGCGGAGTAAAGAGGATAGTTGTGTGGTTTTTCCTGGCTACTGACCATATATTTCATCAATGTTTCTCTATATAGCCTTCTTTGTTGCCCGAAAACTGGGATAGTGGCATATGACATATCCAGCTGTAGGGTACCTCTCAAATTGGCCCCCCAAGACTGGGATAACAACATTCCATACTTCGGAGGGATGTCTGCAATTACCACATCCATGACCATGCTCTTTGCAGGAATCTGAACCAGGGTGATACATAGGTCCTTGATCAAACCAATACATCTAACTTTACTGGAGTCGAATGAGTGTAAATCCTCGTAAGGTCTGGTGACCTCCAGTCCCAGTTTCTCCATCACTGCTTTAGGCATCAGATTGTGGGAAGCACCCAAATCCAGCATAGCATTATGCAAGATCAAGTCATGTATATTTAGACTGATGTAAAAAGGAGCGACATAACCATTATCATCTCGACCATCTACTTTAGGTTCGAATAGAAGTTTGGGTTGATCATCAACAAGGTTCACAGTATATGAATGATTTGTTGATCCAACGGTTAAGGATTTCGTACCTATATCAGGTTCAATGGTCAGCGCTTTAATCACTTGTGAATGATAAGCGTCTTTGTTCATCAACTCGAAAAGTGCAATGGGAATTTTTACTTTGGCTAATTCCCCCTCAACTCTGGTTTGTCTACCACATTCTTCTAGCCGGAAGTACTTGGTTGATTAATTGATGAAACCTCAGGCTGCGGCGATCTTTTCATAATAGTAAGGTTTTTCTTCGCAGGAACTTCGGTAGTGCTCTTTTCAGGAATCTTCTCAGTAGATGGTTCAGAGGCCTTCTTGGTTTCGACTACCTTCTTCATTTCAATCATCTTTTTTGGGGAACTTCCTTTTGTCTTTTAACTCTGCAGATTGTACTGCCAATGTACCTCCAAAATGGCATTTTCGAATGCCTGTTGTTCTGCATCTTTAGCTTCTTCACTTACTTTCGTTTGATTGAGAAGAAAAATTTCTTGCTCTTCTTGGGTAAGGAAAATAGCTTCATTATCGTGAATTCCCATGAGATTTATGTGAGTATCCTCCAGTTCTTCGATCACTTCCTCTCCTTCATCAGCATAATTTTCTTGTAGGGGAGGTCTGATCTGCTGATCTGGACCTCTCTGCTCTCTTTGATCCCTAGGATCTCTCTGTCTGATTTGAGGAGGGTTTCTCCTGAAATTAGGATTCCGAACTTGAGGAGCTGGTGGGTTTTCTCGTGGAGGATTTCTTTCTGACACAGTAAGTCTTTCCATCATTCTTTCCATTGCTCTTGCCAAGGAATCCAATTTGGAATCAGAGGTTGACGTGGAAGGTTCCTCTTTAATGGTGACTCTCCTCTCTGACCTCTGTCCTGCTCTTTTTGCCAACAAATTGGCCTCCACACTTATTTCACTTTTCTGCATGTCTTCCAGGGTGGTAGAGTTTCTTTCCCTGAGTTGGTACGACATATCAATGTCGAAACCATCATGGACTTTTATCAATGCCAAACCCTGTGGAGGTTTTATTTCGGTTGGAATTGCGTTGTATAGGTTATTGAAATGAGTGTAGTAATCTTGTACTGTCTCACCTTGATTTCTTCTAATATTCTCGTATTCTGACAATATTTGGAGAGGGTTTTTCTTTACCTCCCATCTGTCTAGAAAACTCCTTTGAAATGCAGTAAGGTCAAGGAATGAGGCGGCACGTAAACCTTTATACCATTTCTTAACGTCACCTGTCAAACTTTGGGCAAACAATATCATTTGAACATCAACCTCATCTACTTCATGCAGGTCAAAATAATCATTCATTTTATCAATGTGTTGTTGGGCATTTAAAGGTCCTGTTGCATCGAACTGTGGAAGTCTCGTTTGATAGTCTTAGGGCATGGCATGAAGAGGCGCAGCCAACACCAAGGGAGCATATCTAGCTACCATGATGGGTGGAGGAGGTGGGATAACAAACTGGATGATCAGCGAGGTTGCAACTGAAGACGAGGACGAGGAGGGACTATATAGCACCGAGGGAGTGGTCTGCAATTTAGCAGTGGGAGACAGAACTTCAGGGGTTCAGGGTTGCAAAATGGTTGGGCTGAAAATGATTCCAGTCACAAAACTATCAGACCATGTTCTAACCAGGCTTTGTTGGGAAAAGGTGTCAAAGTCAGGGTTTTGAAAGGCAATGAGCTCCTCTGAAAAGGAAAGGGACTTATGAAAAGGAGTATGACTTACTGAACCTTCAGCTACGATCTTTTTCCTGAGCAGCTTCTCTGGGTTATATGTTACTATCGCAGGTTCTGGGTCTGGATGAGATCGAGTATAAAATTTCTTGGGAGCCAGATTTCTTTTTTATTTTTATATATATACTTTTTAGTTTTATGAGACTGAAAATAATATGTACAAATTTTAATCAACCTCTATCATTACTTTCTTCTCAAATTTGCAATATTTTCAGGAACAAACTTTCTTCTAGGAAAAGAAAACGTGAAGTTATAAATTTTTAGTTTTGTTCCTCTCTAGTATGGTCGCCACTATGTTAGCGCTCTGTAAATTTCCAAGAGGTTGACAACAGAAGAAATCTACAAAATGTAACTTTATCCAACATCTTTCGAAGCTGGGATCTAGCCCTTCCAACTTCAGAGAGGAATCTCTCTATATGATTTAGCTATGTTTCAAATTTTAAATATTAGGCTAGGTAAATAAATAGGTCAATTTTTGTTGTCGTAGTGTTTGTTGAGTTGGTTGAGATAGTCTACACATCCATTGGGCTATGGGGTCTGTGTCTTGAATAAAGTATGAAATCCAAACCAGAAACGCAAAGGAAAACTTTGACAGGGCGAGATAATATAATCACTGGATTCTTTAGTAGCATAAATGAGGAATAACAGAAAAGGTGAGAAAGACAATTACAACAAAGAAGCAATCAAGAATTTCTTTATTGAAAATACTAGAAGATAAAACACTAAAATCTTTTGAGTCAGAAATAGGGTATACGAGATAAATCCTGCAACGTTCGTTACTTCTAAAGATCAGATTTAGAAACCAGTATGATAACAAAGCGAGAATAACATTCAACTTAGAGAGAAAAACATCACCAGTGAATACACACAAGAATCCTGTAAAAGTGCCTCTTTGTATTAATGGAAGATCTCTTCAAAAATATTACAGTCTGATAGCTTCAGGGTGTGAAGATCAACAACCCTCAATACTTTGAAAGATGAAGTATTTATAACTCAAATTACAAACGATCTTGTCATTAATGACCAGGACGTGCTAAATCTATTTTTAGCCTAACTAACTTAACAAATTGCATAAATCTAGGAACTGCTTGATGATGTGGTGTAACTGCATGCTGATTGTTGGGTGGGTCGTTGATGAAGCCTCTGCACGACCTCATCTGACTGGAAAAATAACTAGACTGGGACAGCTCATCTGCTACTCGATCAGATCATAGAGTTCCTACCATCGAAGATGACTGGGCATGTTGACTTTGAGTAGCCTTCGATACACATCATCCATTTCTGTGTACTTGGTGAAGGTAGGCTTGGTGAGGAAGATGTATCAAATCTCATGTTGGATATTGATGTCCCACTGAAGGGAATCTAGAAATGCCTTGCCAGTGATGTTCCCTTGAATTCTTGCAAACTTTGAACTGTCCTTAGCCACATCGGCCAATCTCTTCTTGTAGTCTGGGAGTGTCATCAATTTATCATTGATTACCTTCAGACCAGGAAGACCTTTCTTCTGTAGAGCCTCAATCTTACTAAAGAATCTTTGTACCCCTAGGTCCATGGCCTGAACCTTTTCTTCCAGCTGAAGCATTAATCCTCTCTTGGTCAAAACTCTTTTGACCTCAAGGATGGTCTCTATTCTATCTTCAATTTTCAGCTCTTCCAGCTCTTCCCTGGTCTTAGAATTGAGGAACTTGATGATCTCATTCGCTTGTGTTGGCATCTCTCCCAATTCTGATCTGATCTTCTCAATGGCCTGCTTGCTTCTCTGCACCAATTCATTCTGCTCAAACATGATCTATATCATGGGCCATATCTCATTCATGGACTTGGTAATGTCTGTCCATACACTTTCTTTAACCTCAGCCAAAGTCTTTCCTACCACTGTTTGCTTCTGGAGCTGTTGTAACTCCTGTTTGAGCTGATCTGTCACCTGCTTTTCCTTGGAGAGGCTGATCTGAAAGGAAGATTTGAGTTCTTGAAGGTTATCAATCTCCTTTTTGAGCCTGCTGATCTTTGTTTCCTACACGTTCATCTTTTCCATAGATTTAGCCAGGTCGGTTGTCTTTTCCAGGGGTGTCAATGGAGTAGTAGATGGGACTTCTGTCGCTGATGTTGTGCTTACTCTCGAAATTGGAATGGAATTCAATGGAATGACTTCCATTGGCTTCAGTTGTTCTTTATCTTTCACCAGTTTCTCCATTTCAGCTTCCATTTCTTTAAGTTGTGCGTTCTTCTCCATGAGTAGCTTGAGAATTTCATCTTTCTCTCCTTCCTTCTCTGCTATCTCCTTCGCCTGCAAATCCTCTGTGGGCGGGATCTTCAATTGTTTCCTCAAGGAGGCTATGTCAGCATTCTTCTTCTTAATCATTTCCTCAGTTGCTTTCACGTTCGAAGGATCGTAACCGATCTTAAGGACCAGTTCCTCCAAAGTCTTGATTTTGTTATCCTTGGAAAAGGACGATATCTTCTCTAACTTCAATTGTGTTTGAACATTGTTCAGGGACACTTGCAGTTTGGATGCAGTAGTGGAAGCATGCGCCAGCGTGTAAAAGACCATTTCCCTTGTCTGCTTGTGCAGATCCATCTGATCAGCCAGATGCACGTCCTTCGTCTAGAACTCGAAGGTGGCCCTCTTGTATTCAGTGATCACCTTTGGATATGGTACCTGTGCCTGGAGGAATTCCATGTGCATTCTACCCTTCTCGGTGTCGAATGTTGATAGCAGCCTGTGTTGTGCAGTCGACGTCTGCTTCCAGAACTGGGCGCAAGTGCTGTTGGTCAGGGTCTGGTTCCTTTTCTTGATTAGCTCATATTTCTCGAAGATACTCAGCTTCGTCCCTGCCTTGCCTGGTTGGGTGGTCGATGGAGACTCTGTAGATTTCTTCGAAAATGCTGAGATTATGACCTTCTGGAGGCTTGCACCGAGGGGTGGTCTGTCAACCTTGGTCAGTGTAGTAGAAGGGGCTTCTTTTTCTCCGATCGGGCCAGGAACTGAAATAGTCTTAGGCCTCTTGGTATGTAGCTGGAATTCTTCTGATGATACCTCAGTGATAGGCGAAGACAAATCCTACCTAGGCCTTTTCTCCTTCAGGACCTGTGTCGTGGTTGTTTGTGACACAGTGGCCAGGGGATCTTGTTGTTCCACTTCGACCAATGTGTTAGGCTCCCATACTGTCTGATTTGCGAATTTCTCAATTTCAGGCCTAGATTCATGAACATATGGGATGTTCTTTTTTTTCACCCTCATCTCGGAGATGATCCCACAAGGATCGTAATGCCATGGGAAAATCATGAAGAACTTCATCTCCTTCAGCATCTTGTCTGCTTCTTCCCCAGGGCCACGATTGTTGCAGATGAAAGAGACAATCTGCCCTTTGATTCTAAGTTGTTGCTTCTTCTTTAGTGACACAAAATGGATATCATCGGAATTTATTATTTGCCTTATATATTACAAAGAAAAAATTCAGACAGGAAGGTACTTGGGCAGCTTATACGGTGCCAACTCGCACCTGTATACTCTGATCTCGGTGTAATATTGGTACAAATACCAATCCCCTGTCTTTGTGTTGTCCGAGAGATGCAGGATCCTCTGAACTTCATCATTTATTCGAGGCTCGGGCCTGCCACTAATCATACTTACCACAGGGTGGTAGAATTGATCAATGAACTCCTTGAAACTGAACTCTGTGGAGTTGTGCTTGAGCAAGGAGGTCCATGTTGTCATTGCCTGGGGTCTACCATCTCCATCCATCTTCTGCATGGAAAAAATGAATTTGTTCGCTTGGAAGAAGACGAAAAAGTACGCCAGTATGGAGGAGTATCGGAACATGCCTTCCATGGAGAAATTCACGAACTGTTCATGAATATTGTTCTCCAGGAATGTGCTGAAGTCAAACTGGGTGGTGGGCTTCTCATCGGTAGAGAAGATGGATAAAAATCCTAGAATGGGTTCATCTACCCACTAATCTGAAAAGTATCCTAACAAGGCACAAAGGGATGAGATGATCTAGTTTCCTTTAGTTGAGAACATGGAAGAAGGGTTAGGAGGATTTGTGGAGGGAAATTGAGCGGATGGGGGAAGGAAAAGATTGAATATTTGAGCTCTTTGGGGGAAGGTCATTTTTTGGTATAATTCTGTGAGAATTTCCAGGTTGAAGGGTGATGCAGAGTCGACATGGGGGATTTGCATCATCTGGTCAATAGATTCGAGCATGATGAGGAAAAGGATCTCTCCGGACGAGGACACGACATCTCTTTGCTCGGGAATGTAGTGGGCTTGGCATTTGAGAGAAAACTCTGGAAAAGGGTGAATGTGAGGGAAGAGGTAAAGGGGTAAGTTGGACTCCCAGAGTCCAATTTCATCACTCTGGTCCAGGAAAACTTCCCTGAGCCACGACTGAAGGTCTACGAAATCAAAATCGCACTTTGTATCTGCGATTAAGTGGTCTTTATCGACCAGTGGGATCCTGTCAAGGTCGACAGGAGGCGGGAGAAATGGATTCTCCTCTCCTTCTGCTTGTTTGGACTTTGGCGCCATTACTGCGGATTCTCCTCTCCTTCTGCTTGTTTGGACTTTGGCGCCATTACTGCAACGGTACCTGCAAGAAAAAAAATGTTAGCAGGGTGGATGCTGGTGGGGACAACTGACTATAACGGAGGAGACAACAGTGTAAATTTCTCTGGTGTGGTGAGTAGGTGAATGGTGAAAATAGGAAGAGTGAGGGTAGTTTTGAGTAAACGGGTGTCCGTTGGGTGCGGGAGACAGGTCAGTTGGTTAACGGATAAGTTATCCAGTAATAAATGGCCAACGAATCACTTTGAGTGTGAGATGGCGGGTGACGATGACTGAGGGATATGGACGGCTGACGTGGTGGCTATCGATTGGGGTAAACTTTATAGTGAGGGGGCTTGCCATGAACGAATAGGGGGGGAGAACTGACAACAGTTATGGGACGTGACTATTTTGGGAAAGGTGGATGGTGATGTCCAGAGGTGACAATGGTATGTCAGACAGTAGGAGATGATGGGACTAGGGGCCATTAGATTGTTTCCACATATAGACAGGGGCCCGCCAGAGGAAAGATTACATTCTAAACCCCCCCCCCTCAGTTAAAAGAAGATCATTCGGGGGGTTCTGAAAAACATCTTGGGTCGTTGATCTGCGCGCCTGCTTCTGAGCCACAAATCTATGCGCGTTGTTTATCACACATTCTGGACCCCCCTCCCCTCCATTAAAGGCAGAATGGACAGAGGGGTCCAGAATTCAACAATGATCGTAGATTTGCGCGCTTGATCCTAGGTCATCCAGATGCGCACAGGTCTTATCATCAATTCCAGACCACCCCCCCCCCCTCTGTTAAA
>CBVK0100462622.1:0-12120 GCA_900067695.1 Picea abies
GAGGGCACACTAAGTGAGCATGACTTAGCTCACGTTTGCAAGTGTGCATAAGGGCGACAACAAGGTGGATGATGCACTTATCATGAGGGTTCATGAGATTCATGTTACATCCATTAGAATGTATAAATCTGATTTAAAAGACAAAATTTTGGTAGTTGCAAAATCAGACCAACATTATTTGGAAACAAACGAAAAATTATAGCAAGGTAATATTCAACAACAAATTAAAAAATATGATTAGAGAGAGGGTGGAATCCTCATGTGCATGGGAATAATATATGTTCCTAAGTATCATTATTTGAAAAATATGGTGCTCAAAGAAATGCATAATGTGCCTTATGATGGGTACCTAGATCACTAGAAAAAAAATTGTAGTTGTAAAGAGCCAATATTTTTGGCTAGACATGAAGAAAGAGGTGGCTAATATAGCTAGATGTCTAGAATATCATAAGGTCAAATATGAACATAGGAATCCAACTAATTTTCTACAACCATTACCTATTCTAGAGTGGAAATGGGATGTGGTGACAATTGATTTCATCACCAAGATGCCCAAAACAAGAAAGCAACATGCTTCCATCATGGTGGTGGTGGATAAGCTAACTAAAGTTGCTCATTTTATTTCAGTGAAGCTCACTCACAAGGTAGCTAACATTGCAGATATTTTTATGAGAGAAATTTCCAAGCTACATGATGTACCTAAAGCAATTTGTTTGGACAGAGATCACAAATTTACATCAAACTTTTTCAAGGGATCATTTAAAGGATTTAGAAAAAATATGAACTCTATCACAACATATCACCTAGAATCAGATGAGAAAACAAAGAGGGTCAATCAGGTGTTTGAGAATATGCTAAGAATGTATGTGATAGATAAAAAATTAAAGTGGGAGTATTATTTACATTTAGTTGAGTTTGTTTGTAATAATGTGTATCATGCATTTGAATATGAGTCCATTCGAAGCATTATATGGTAGAAAGTGCAACATGTCAGTGAGTTGGGTCATAATTGCTCTGAGAAATGGAAGAGTAGATGGTGAAAATGAAGTATAGTTTAAAGGTTTCTTGGGATAGGAAGAGAAGTTATGAAAACAAAGGAAGAACACACATATAATTTAAAGTGGGTGACCATGTGTTCTTAAAAAGTGAAGGTCAAAAAAAGTTCCCTGAAGTTGGGGAACTATTCAAAGCCGGAAACACGTTATTTTGGACCATTTGAGATACTGGAGAGGATTGGTCCTATTGCATACATGCTTGCACTACTTGCATCCATATGTATACATAATTTTTTTCATGTCTATTTTCCTAAAAGGTATGTACATGATGCTAATAATGTAATTTATTGGAATGTGATTCAGGTGGAGAAAGAAGACGACTTCCAAGTTCAACCAATGTGCATATTGGAGAGGAAATTCAAGATATTATGGAATCGACCAACAGGGCTGGTAAAGGTCCAGTGGACCTGTTAGGGTCCTGAAGATGCAACGTGGGAGATTGAGGATGCCACCCACATATTTTTGAAGATTTTTTTATTGTACATATGTATGTAATGCACTAAGGAAAATGCATAAATAAGGGGAGGGGAATGTAATACCTTTAGGTCGAACCCCAATTGTATACATACATATGATTATAGGGTGGTGAGCCAAGATTTTTTGGGCCAGAGTGCCTTGTATATATGTTTTGAGGTTAGAGTGCTTGTGTGATTATTAGGCTGGAGAGCCTAGATGTTAAAAGGACAATGGGGCAATCACTGTAATATGTCATCACTCATATTATTAATAAAATACATCATTGTTGCAGACCAAGTCAGACAAAAGAGTATGGGGGAATAAGACTCCACAAGAGGGAAAGGAGGATAAGGAATTGAGAGGAAAATGGGATAATTCAAGGGGGATTAGGCCAATGAATACAATAATATTATTCCTAAAGTCAAAATTCATGTAATGATTTTATTCTAAGTTCCCAAAGGCTAGGAATGTATCACTAAGATGGTTCAAATGTGGTTTATAAGGTGACAAGTGTCATGTTATTATCATGAAAATATATTGTTGCAAATTAGTATAATTCTCAATCATTCTATACATTCTACCATCATTCTCTAAAGGATTGTCTGCCACCATCCATACGCTTGTTGGAGTGGAAGTTGAAGTGTGTATGTTATGTCAATTTTGTATGATTTAAATCTATATGTTTATGCATGAATTTGTCTACTACTGTTATTTCATAATTTTTGCATGTCAAGGGAATATTATGTTAATTAAATGGTATCAAAGTTAAGAATAGGGGTAACATGACACAACTGGGTGGCTGAAAATGTTACATTCTAGTATCAAAGGGAGAAACGTTTTGTGGCATTGGCCAGGTTGGGGTTGGGGACATTACATTAAGAACTATTAAGATCCTAACTCCCCATAACTATCACACATGGAACTTAATATGCAAAAATTGTTGCAATCAAAATGGATTTGGAAAATGTTAGTTGAAATTCAACTTGTATTCACGAAGGAAATCTAGATGTTTACCTATAGAAACAAACTTGATGAAGACATGGGTCTCATTGGATTTCAGATAGTTTGTTGTTCCACATTGCTTATTATAAAACGTTTAAATCAATTTGGGACAAGTTGGCTTCCTTATTTGGAAAAGTCAATGAATTCCTAGTATTGCAAATGGAAGCGGAATTTTCATTTCTTTTTCCTAATGAGCATGGGTCTATTGAATATTATCTTTCCAAATTTAGGTCATTGGTGGAACAAATGAAAGGGTGTGAAAAATCCAAATCCGATGATGGGTGCATTTTCTTGATGCTATCCAAATTGAAAGGTCCTTATCAAGGATTTATTTCTACATTTTACTCTACAATGGATGCACTAGGAGATGAATTTGAAATGCCTTATTTTGAGATTTTTTGGGAGAACCACACAAAGGAACAATTCAAGATTATGCAACCTGATGCCCTTTCAAACTCTAAAAATCAATCTCTTTTGGCCCATTCCTCAAAAGGTAAGAAAAAATCCCATTATAAAAAGAAGAAATATTATGCACAAGGTAGTGAGACTCCCTCCAAACCCCAGCATAAAACCAAATCATCTCCACCTTCGAAGTCCAGTGATTATTCTTCCAAGACAAAGAAGAAAACATCTGATGAAACTTGCATCTTTTACGATGGTCCAGGGAATCCAGAATCAAAATGTTGGAAGAAACTTGAGGCATTGAATTAATACATTGAACAACAAAAAATTTATGTCTCCAAACCTTCTTTGAAATGTAAAGGAAATTCTTTATATACTTGGCTGTTGCATGCATCCTTAGGTAGTTGGGTATTTGAGTTAGGTGCATCTCATCATATGAATCATTCCAATGTGTTACTGCCTTCAACATTTGATTGTAGCATTTCTTAGATTGCAATTGGAGACTCTACACATCTTGATGTTTTAGGATCAAGAAATGTGAAGTTAGATCAAGGGTGCATCAATGATGTTTTTCTTGTTCCTGACATCTATGCTAACCTACTCTCAATTTATTAAATTTTTCATTATATTGATGGGACCATAGTAGTGGTGTCTCCTAATGATGTAGTCATTCGAGAACTACAAAATACTAATATTGTTGTTGCCTCAAGAAAAGTCTATCATAGCTCTAGATTGTACAAGTTTTCTAGTTTTGAGACTTTTCCAACTTCCTCTTTCATTTCACATGTTAATTCTTTGAGTAGGATTTGACATTAAATATTTGGACATCTAAAATAAAGGTACTTGCATCAATTGAACACACAAAAATTGGTTCATGGAATTCCTAAAGTTTCTTGTACTAATGGAGTTTGTCTAAGATGTGTTCTTGGAAAACAACACCAAGATCCTTTTACAACACGAAAATCCTTGCGTGCCACAACACCTCTTGAGTTAGTACATATGGAACCCATGATTTTTCCAACTTGCTCATTTTCAAGGGCTAAGTATGCACTCACTTTTATTTATGACTTCTCACGACACTCTTCATGGTTGTACTTTCTTAAGTTCAAGAGTGAGGTCTTTTCCACTTTTAAGACCTTGAAGGATTTTGTTTAGAAGAATTCCTCTCGTTATATCAAGAATTTGCACACAAGTAATAGGCATGAGTATGTCAGTCATACATTCAAATATTTTTGTAGAGAACATGTTATTTTGCATCAACATTTTGTTCCCTACACCCCTCAACAAAATGGTGTTGTTGAAAGAAAGAACATGACACTAAAAGAAATGGAAAAATGCATGATTTAGTCCAAGAAGATGTCATCCTCCTTCTGGGTTGAAGTGGTGAACTGCACAAATTACATTCAAAATCGGATGCCTCATAAGGCAGTGTTGCATATGACTCTAGATGAATCTTGGAGTCATGTTAAGACTGATGTCTCTATTTTTAAAGTATTTGACAGTCCGTTGTGGGAATTAATTCTAAATGAACAACAAAAATCTATGGAGAAGAAGATCCAACCACTGATATTTGTTGGATACTATAAATACATAAAGACAGATATGTTATTTGATCCTATTACTAATGATGTATTTTTTCATAGGGTTGTCCATTTTGATGAGCATTTCAAACACTCACCTTACCCTACTCTCTCCATACATTGAAATGATAGTGCAGATCATGATGATTTTTTTTTAATAACAATAAGATGAGGAACATCAAATAGTTGCAAATGAGGATACTTAGGAAATTAAAAATCAGCCAAAAATAATCGAGCAAACTGCATAGGAACAACTTGATTAGGAACAACAATTGAGGAGAAGCCTTTGAGAGAGAAACATACTTGATCGTTATGGTTATAAGGAAACATATTTCAACTATTTTTGTCCTACTCCTTGCAACAGTTAGCGACAGAGGACATGTATCTATCTTTTGAGTCACGTCGTTTCAGATGAACCCCGAAAATTATCTGATGCTATTGGGAAAATTGAATGGGAAGCTTCCATGATAGAGGAGTATTCTTCCTTGATGAAGAATCACACAAGGGATATCGTTCCTCTTCTGAAGAAACAAAAACTAGTTTTTTGAAAATGGGGCTATAGAACCAAATATATTGCAAATGGTTATATTGACAAACGCAATTCATGACTAGTGGATAAGGGATTTTCATAGGTTGAAGGGATTGATTATTCTGAGACTTTTTCCCCTGTTTCCCAGATGAATTCCATAATGTTGGATAATTTCATGCTTGTGTGCATCCTTCCTCTTGTTGGGGGGTTTAGACCCATGGTTCATCCAGAGTTGACCAACAAAAACCCCAAAGCATCAACATATCAATCCTCGGCCGAGTCCGATGAAGGTCTCACATGAGATGCAAAGAGGATCACATATACCATAAGGTATTGTGATGGGGATGAAAGGTTAAACATATAGATATCCATCCAGGATGAAGTTCATACATTCTATTACCATCAACTTACTAATGATCAATGAGTAAAAAATACACACACATATCCAAATAACACATGATATATTAGAACTATTGTGTCTTTATTACCAATATTATTCCATCATAACAGAGAAATACATTAAGCACACTATACTCAACAACAAAAAAATATAATGTCTTTTATAGATAGTTCCCCATAGTTAGAGTACAACACACTATCCACATCCTTGCAAAACATCAGAATGTGAGAGACCCAGACTTATATTCAGAAGCATTGTAACATTACAAAGACTCGGAGTGAGCTCGACAAAAAAAACTCAATGGATATTCTACAAGATTATCGAACTCTTTGGTTATCTATTTTCTAACTAACCAACCAAATAACTCTATCCCAGATATCGTTGCTTCCTTTTACATATTTCTTCTCCTTGGGATCTATGTCTCTCTCTGCTCTGCTCCACTCACTCTACTTATAAATTGTTTCACACGCTTCTTGCTCCACATAGACTTTCTGCATCAAGTAGATATTAACTACCTGTCCAACTCATCCTCGGGTTGTCCCACATTCCCTTGTGCTACTGGAATTAATCATTTGATGATATTTCAAGATGATTCCATTATTGATTTTGGCGGGCATCTTCTTGATTTACGATGCAACTAAAAAAAATTATAACGATGCGTGCTTGGTAAAATTTTAATCTTGTCACGTAATATCAAAACTCAATCCGACACAAACTTCCAGTCATTCTTTGAAAATTATCTTAGGCACCCACAAAACTTGGAATGAGCATACAAAAATTCATTTGTGTGTGCATGCGAAATGAAACTAAAACTTTGGGTGCCAAGAGGACCCCTCCATTATTACTTGGCTCATCCTCAAGCCAACTACTTCATGGGAAAATCGCCTCGATGGATAGAATGGTAATCAAGTTCTTGTACGAACTCCTTGAACTGACACTCACACTCATCAAAATATCCCTAGAGATCCTAGGTAAGTTGAACAACCACATCAACCTCAATTGTTGTGACTTGAGGGACTGACAGGTCTATTGTGTTAAGTTTCTCAATGAGGGTGTTGGCAACAAACTGTACATATAAAATTTGAGTGAAGAAGCTCAAGGCCTTATTGGTCGCAGAAGTGATGACCTGTGAGGTGCTATGTTTTTCATCCTGAGAGACAATAATCTCTTTTGTTTTGGATACAATTGCTAACATTGCAGTGACACGCTCTCTAGGAAGAAAACAAGTTAGGTCATTGTTTTGTTGGGAAACCTCATCTTTGACAACACATATTTTATCGTCAACTAAAGACACCTAAGGAGGGATTTGGAGATGGGTCCATAGTGCAAATCCATAGTCTACCATTGTTGAAAATGTCTCTAGCTTATGCTGGGCATATTGGAAACCTGCATGAGCTAACTGAATATTTTGTTGGAGTAGGGTTACTATCAGAGCTTATTGGTGGAGGGGGAAGACGAGGAGTTGTGAGCTGGGACTTGAGAATCTGCAAGCCGATCTTTACAACTGAAAGCTTAAAATTGGGCAGGATATCCTGCATCTGTGTTGAAGTGGTAGGAATTTGTGCATATAGACTATCCATAGTTCCAATGAGGTCAGTGAGTGCTATACTAAGCTTACTGTATGACACCCGGGTGGTGGTATGTTCCATGATTTTTGTTTCATATCTCTTATGTAATTCCTGATGATATTGAATCTCCTTCTGATATAGCTCTTGCATCTAGTTATGCGAAGGGATGTCTACCTGATGCTAGAATTGTAATTGCACATGAGCTTAGCCTAGTGTTTCATGTTTCTCATTTAACTCGGAGAGCAGAGTGGTAGCACTGTCTTGGATCATGGGAGTTGGAATCAATGCCAATGGGATACCACCATGATTGGAATCTATTGTAAGTAACATTTGGGGGTCCACTCGAAGGACCCGAGGGGAGGAATTCAAATGAATCTCAGTAGATGATGACCACAGAGTATTGCTTGGTACTGGTGGTGTGCCTCTGAGTTGTCGATAGAGATGGTCACCATTGCACAACCTCCAAATGAACTTGTTGTTGGAGAAATAGTTGATGTTTTAAGGAATCTATTAATGCGGTGGTTCCCAATGTCCTCTGAATGAAACCATACAGGGTGGAGGGAAAGGTACTAGATGGGATACTATGTTGTCACTTTTCCCCAATTAGGGTGGATTGTTCTTGCGGTTGCATGAGATGGGGATCCTGAGAGTGTTTTCTGGATGTCTCAGTAGTGGAATCCATGCCTTGGGGGATCATGTGTTGTGCTTGCTACCGTGAAAATTCATACTTTCTTTGGTCCTGATTGTGCTTAAAACACATTTTTATAGTATCGGTTTCCTCATCGAGAAGTGGTTGGAGGTGATAAGGCCATTCGACCATGCCTTTTTGTACATCTTCATATTTAATGTAGAATGGGAGGAGTGTCGTTGTAGTGCTCCAATCATCAGAGGGATATATGAAAATGTTATGGAAATTACATTCAAATAAAAGGTATCTCTCATAATTTTCCATGAGTGTGTGTGAGATGTGCTCCTTCGAAGCAGTTTCCTGGATTAGTTGTTGGTACCAACTATGGAACAAGTCGTTGTTGGAATCTTGGGCATGAGGATCCTTTCTCTCATATAGTCACAAGAATCGTGGATATTCAAAGGTATTCCTACTTCCTACAGGTCTCTCCAATCCCCAAAGAGGTTTCCAAATAACGATAGTGAGAAATATTAGAATCCAATAGTAATGATATTATTTCCCAGAATCTTGGGCGTCTAATCAATCATCAATGAATTCATTCATTACATATCAAGCCCAAGTCATCTAAACATCAACTTCACATCATTCATATACAATGATGACCCCTAATGGGCACTCCTATTCCGTACAATTGCATAAGATTTTGAAGGTGATTAACTGTGTAGCAAATCAAACCAATCGAGAATTTATTTCAGAAATGAGTACCCCCACCGACGTTGGAGAGTACTATATGTGTCGTAGATCTCATGCTGTGAAACATCTTGAGTGGATAAGGATTTCTTTACCTCCTCACCATGCATGGGTAAATCATTAATACGATGGATGCATGCTTCATCGACCAGATACTTCCCCCCTAGCCACAAGTATCCACAATGTAGGTAGGTAAGTAAAAGACAAACTCCTATGGTAACAATATCACGATGCCCAAAATGATGGAATTCAATCAAAGGGATAATGTAATACTTTAGGTCCAAAACCTATGAAATGTATTGATGTTTGTAGGATGGTGAGACAAGTGTTGATAAGCTGGTAGGCTTATGTGTTATTAGGCCAGAGAGCCTAGGCATTAAAGGCCATAAGTCTAATTTTTGTATATGTAATTATGCATATTATTCATAAAATTTATACATCACTTCATGTAGACCGACCACGAAGAAAGAGTGATGGGGGATGAAGCTCCACTAGGTTGGGTTAGGGAGAGGGGTTTGAGAGGTTGGAAAGAGGGGCTAAGATTAAGGGCTTAAGTCCAAGAGAATAATAATTTATTATTATTCCAAAAGATAATTAGAAGGATATGCTTTTATCCTAAGTTCCTTTGGGAGGACAGATAACTTCCAAATGGAAAGGGATGTGCTTCATGGGAGACATGTGTCAGCTCAGGAACATGTAGTTTAAGATGAAAAGTAATCTTGTTGGAGGGGTTCACTTCCCATTATCATATCCTTTTCCCCACTCTCTTGGATCGATCATCAACCTCTGCATATTTCACACACCTCTGAAACCATTATCCCATGAAGATGACTTGTGTTTTCCTGTGAAGCCCATCATATATGTACTTTCCAGAGTCGTGTTGTGCCTTACCAAATTTTGGTTGTTTCCATCCCTTGAGCTATATTGAACCTTTGTTGTTTTCCTCCTCTTGTTGGAACTGAGTTGAAGAAGCAGGTTGTCATGCCCATTGATGAAGAGGCAAGTTGTCAGGCCTTTGAGAATCTCTCTCTAGGTGAGAGAGTTAGCTGGGAAGATATTTTCTTCTAGAGAGAGTCTAACACCAGCTATGAAGCTCTAAGAATTCCTAATCCAACCTGTTGTTGAGACCTTGAAAGGGGAAGTGGAACAGTTGATGGACTATGGAACAATGAAAGTGCATATTCTCGGGGTGGACCAGGCATGTGGGGAATTCGAATCTGTGATTAGTGTGGATAAGAAGGCTCCTAGAGAGAATCATTCTAGTTGTACTGTGAATTCTCATGTAACCTCAGCCTAGTCTAGGATTCCCTTGCCCTCGGTGGAGCTTAGTCCCACCTCAGGGGTGACCCACTGCTGAGAGTGATGAGCAGTGTGGTCTAAGGATGGGAGGTTCATGGAAGGTCTGCATGTAATTGGTGTACTTCAATTGAAATATAAGTACCTATCCCTATGTTCAATTACATGTTGGGTATATGTAAATGTGTTATAATTGATGCATATTGCCTATATATGGTGTTATATTATCGGTTTTTCCTATGAGTACTACATGTATTCTTTATCGTTATTTCTGCATTAATCTATGTATGAATTAATGTCAATTCTGGCAAGAGTTTGTATGATAGTAGTAATTATTTGTTATTTGTTTTAAATTCATTAGAAATGCATACATATATGTATATATGTGTATGTTCCTCTGTGACATTTCCCTTCATGTTGGTCGGTAGTCAGGGACATTACAAATTGGTATCAGAGCTAGTTGAGCTAAGTGAAGTGTCTGAGTTGTGGCGTTTCCCGACCTGTTGGTGGTTTGGGACATTAAAAATTGGTATCAGAGCCAAGGTTTCAACACTGATTGTGGATGGGCCATGTTGATGGAAGTTGAAGAAAACTTTTCGGAAAAGAATTGTTGTCGAAATGGAAAAAATTCAAGTTCATATCCCATGGTCCCTACCCAGAACTTGGAGGGGCATGAACAAGAAATTCGGAGTAGGAATTCCATAGAATTTTTATGTACAAAATTCTAGAGTGGAATTGAAATAAAACTTGAACTTTATTAGGAACACAGGAGGCGTAATAAGTTTAAGAAATGGCTAGAAATAAATAAATCACAACATTCGTGGTGTTGGGGACATAGGATCTGTTCGGGAGAAGGGGAATCCTTCACGACCGTCAGATCTGCAGAAAGTGCAGGAGGGTTAACTTGGAAGCCCTTCGGACTTCACGACTTCGGTGAAGCTAGGTGAAAAAATAAGAGAAGGATCAAAGCCCGAAGTTTCGAAGTCTTGGAGGAGATATACACCGTAGATCTGGGGAGAAGCCTTACCGTTGGATCAAGACAAGTTAAAAACAGGGAAAACGTAGTTGTGAAGGGATAAATCCCCCGAAGCTCCAAAGTCTAGAGTTAAACCAAACAGTCCATCAAGAGGGACACGTGTCATCATATTGGCTTGTTTGGGAGTTCAGCATTTGAGAGAATTAGTGTGTGTGGAGGTAAGAACTCCCAAATATTGAATCTCCAAATCCCCGAAGAGACGAAGTAGTGATTAATGATGAAATCATATGGAGGGGATGTGGATCTCTCCTATGCCTACCACATGCCCCCACTTGGAATGTTGATAGTTGTACTATGTGGACCTGGAGAGAAATGAAGTCCGAAAATTCAGAATTCGAGAGACTAGAAGGAAGCAGGCATAAAAACGTATGAAGCCCAAAATTCCAAACTAACATGGAATGATGATGTCAACAGGAATGACGTGGAACCAAGGGATGTGTTCCATGTGTTAGTGGGTTTCAGACCTGCAAAACATTGAAATATCATTTGGAACGTCACATGTGTCACCTATCTGAGTGGGCCATGTGTCTGCTTCTAATGTTTCTCCATGAGGACCTCCTCTCAAGTATGGGTGGTGGGGCCCTGATGGTCATAGTGGCATGTGACACCAATCATGAAATTCAAAGACTTGACACTCTAGAAGAATGTCTCATAAGGGAATGAAAGGAGGAACTTTCAAAAGTTTCATAATGTCGAGGTGACGAGACCTAATGACGTCACCAAATGTGACATGGAAGTGTTTGGATATTAATGGTTTGGGGTGTTGGGGATGTGTGGATGTGAAATCCTCTGAATTCCCAGAGATTCAAAGCTCCAAAATCCCAGAGCTTAGATGCCTGAAGTTCCAAAGTGGGTGTCACTCATTGGATGTTGGGTAGTCGTGGATTGTTGATCCACCTTACTTTGCGAGCTTGTCAATCCCAAACTCTAAGAGATTTGTTGTAATGTGCTCTGAAAAATTCTAAAGACGGAAGCTAAAGTCCCGAATAAGAAGCTATCGACCTAGCACTTGGCCACAACCCATGGTTTCATGGGTTGGGGGCTAAGAGAAAAGGGGCTAGTAATTGAAAACTTACTGCAGAACATATCAAATCTCAGAAATAAAGGATCTGTAGGAATTCTTGATTGCTCAGGAACCACAGAATGAAATCTGAAATTTTTCTTGAATCATATTGGTTAATGAATACTGTGGAATTTGTTAAGGACTGATGGCTTAACAAATGTTGGTTAACTACACATTGTGTTTACAGAGTTAACGATTTTCATAACCAAACCAAATTTCCATGTAGTGCAGAGAAATGGAGGAGGCACATAATGCTTCCAGTTCAGAGAATGAAGCTAGATGAATGGATGTCCATTTGGGAGTTGAAGGATCAAACTCCAATGGGCATTGAGAAGAGATAGGTGGACAAGTTGTC
>CBVK0100462623.1:0-12119 GCA_900067695.1 Picea abies
CTCTTCCGATCTCACTCTTTGGCCTAAGAGGAAGAGGAAGATCCTGTGTGAGTGGGCGTGCCTGCGGGTGTAGTTGCGTCATAAACCATTCGTCAAACGAAGGTTTTATGAGGAAGTTACAAGACAAACAATGGAGGGTAAATTTTAAGACCCGACTAACTTCGAAGGGCCATAACTTTCTACTCTAGAATTAGATTGAGGCATAGGATTAGTATATGGAAACTATTGAACCATAGAAGACAGTCCTAGAACTGAATTAAATTTTTGGGCATGTTAAAAATGTTTAAGATGACAAAGAAGGTACATGTAGCATTCCAGATCAAAAACACTAATTTTCCTAAAACTTCAACAAGATGTAACTAGCATCCCAAAACTTGGAAAGAGGTGAAACTTGGACAGACTGTCCAAAATATTTATATGAATAAACCCAATTGAGATCCTACGAAAAATCCAATGGAGTAGGTGCAAAAAAACATAATTACAACGCAGAATTGCACCAAGTTGAAGAGTGAAAAAAAACTTTAATGGACAATTTTCAAATAACCATAACTTTCTGCTCAAGACTCAAAACTGAGCATGGAAGTAGGCATTGGAATGGTCTTGGACAATAGAATATAATTATTCACCCAGAAAAATGATCTATGCATTCAATTTTTAGAAAATCAAAAGAAATAATTATGATGCATTATTGAACCAGAATGTTTCATATTTTCATGAAATTGTTGAAATGGTTAGCCTGAAAAAGTTGTGTTGGATGCACATTTTGCCGAGTTAACAACAACTAGATCAGATCAGGACCAGAATAGAGTGCCTAGGAATGGAATATGTGTAATGGGCTTACAACCAGGAAGATGAGATCAGAGGGATGGAAGTCCATATGAGCATTGAAGGAACAAACTCCAATGAAAATGGAGAAGGAAGGGATGAAAGCATGAATATGGTAGAGACCATTAAAAAATTGCAGAAGGATGTCCAAAGCCATAAAGTTGATAATGAAAGGCTTAAGAAATCCAAGGAGATAAAGTAGGACTTTAACATGAAGTTAATGCAGATATTGAACAAAATATAAAATAAATTGGATAAGGAGAGTGTCTCAAGCAAATTAATCAGGAAGTCACAAGTCTCCTAATGAGAAAAGAAGAACAAGAAGTGATAGCAAACATCACCATCACTGCCTGAGGCATTCCAATAAGAGATCACACAACAACTCAAGTCCATCCCATATCAGGAAGCATAAGAGGTATGGGGTGGATGAGCTACGAGGAGAAATGAACAAAATCAAACCTCCTACATTTGATGGTGAGCACAAGAAGGATGAAGATGCAGAGACATGGCTCCTAGGCATGAGAAAGTATTTTCAATTGCATAATTATTCTTCTCATGAAGAAGGAAGAATTGTCATCTATCAACTCAAGGGAAAGGAATCCATGTGGTGGGATCAACTTGTGCAGGTACAACACATTAAAGAGAAAAGTGTTAGTTGGAGGGAATTCAAGATGTATTTTGAAAATAAATACTTGACTAAGAGATACTATGACAAGAAAATGAAAGAGTTCTTTGAACTCAAGCTTGGTAGTATGACCATAGATGAATATAAAAGAAGGTTTTTATAACTGTTGAAGTATGTTTCTTTCATCAAGGATGAGACAGTTAGGATTCAAAGGTATTTGAGTGGATTTCCATCATTCATCAGTGAAAAAATAAAATATGATGATCCCAAGACATTGGAGGACACCATAAGGCAAGCTAAATGCCTATATGATCAACAAAAATCAAGGCCAACTTTCCAAAAAGATTGGGAAGACAAAAATAATTTCAAGATGGATCAGAGGAAGAAGGGGAGTAAGCCACCATTCTTCAGAAATAATCCTCAGGGACAACCAAATTCTAGAGAACCCAGAATGATTGATATCAGAGGTCAAATGCCAAGGCAACGACCTATTCAATGTTGGGGTTGTAAAGGAGATCATATGTTTAGAGATTGTCCTCACATAGGTGAAAAAGTGAGGACTATTCACAATGTACAACAAGCTGAAACAATGGAGGACATGGAGAGAAATGTACCAAGGATCTATGCAGCCCTGGACAACAAACAAGTAGAGTATCAACCAAATATGATTGAAGTGGAAGGTATGATCAACAACCAAACCATTGTTATTTTAATTGATTCAAGTGCTATTCATAGCTATATAGATCCTAAGATGGTGGAAATTTTTCATTTTCCAAGAAGCAAGCATGAAAAATATTGGTTGGTGCCGCTGGCTACCGGAGCCAAAATAAAAGTTAATGATATGGTTAAGTTATGTCTTATGGACATGAATGGACTAAACACCAGGGAAGATTTGAACATCTTTCCTTTAGGTTCCTATGAATTTCTAATTGGGATGGATTGGTTGGACCAAAATCATGCTATAATAGAATGTCATAACAAGGCATTTACTTGCTTGGATGAGGAAGGGCACCTAAAGACAGTGCATGGAATTCCTAGGGCAGTAAAAATCAGAGAAATTTCAGCATTGCAACTGAAGAAATGTTACAGAAAAGGGTGTCAAATATTTGCAGCACATATGGAAGAAACACCTAAAGAGAGAGTGTCAAATATTGAAGATTATGCAGTCCTAAAAAAGTTTGAATATGTGTTTAAGGAAATACCAAGATTGCCCCCTAAAAGAGATATTGATTTCTCCATAAATTTGATGCTTGGAGCAGCTCTAGTATCCAAGAATCCATACAGGATGAGTACACCAGAATTGAAGGAGATGCAAATACAACTTGAAGAGCTTCTGAAGAAGGGGTATATACACCCAAGTGTGTCACCTTGGGGTGCCCCAATTTTATTTATGAAGAAAAATGATGGAACATTGAGACTTTGCATTGATTTTAGGTAGTTGAACAAGGTAACTGTGAAGAATACATATATTTTTCCAAGGATTGATGACCTCTTTGATCAGCTGAAATATGCAAAAATATTCTCCAAGACTTATATTAGGTCCGATTATCATCAAGTAAGAATTAAAGAAGAAGACATCAACAAGGTTTCTTTCAGAACAAGGTATGGTCATTATGAGTTCACAATGGTGCCCTTTGGATTATCAAATGCACCAATTGTCTTCATGTGTTTAATGAATGATATTTTCATAGAATACTTAGATAAGTTTTTCATTGTATTTTTATATGACATTCTTATATATTCTAAGTCTGAGGAAGAGCATGAACAACACTTGAGGATGGAATTACAAGTATTAAGGGAGCATCAGTTGTATGCCAAATTGAGCAAGTGCTCATTTTATCAGAAGCAAATTCATTATTTGGGGCATATCATTTCAGAGGAAGGGATAGTAGTGGATCCTAAGAAGATAGAAGTCATAAGAGGATGGTCAACGCCAAAGAATGTGACAGAGGTTAGATCATTCATGGGCCTTGTAGGATACTATAGGATATTTATGGAAGGATTCTCAAAGATTGCACACCCAATCACTTCCTTGCAAAAGAAGGGTGTGAAGTTTCAGTGGACATTGGATTGTGGAAAGAGTTTCAACACTTGAAGAAATTATTAACAAGTGCTCAAATACTAAGGATTGCAGATCCAAATGAAGACTTTATTGTATGCATCGATGCATGTAAATAAGGACTTGGTGGAGTCCTCAATAAAAATGGGTTTGTTGTATGTTATGAATACAGGAAGTTGAAGGAGCATGAAAGGAACTATGCCACTCATGATTTGGAGTTGGTAGCCATAGTGCATGCCTTGAGGAAGTGGAGGTACTACCTCATGGGGAAAAGGTTTGATATGAGGATTGACCCTAATGGTCTGAAATATTTATTTGATCAACCAACTCTAAATGCTAGGCAAAGAAGATGGTTAGAATTTCTTAGTGAATATGACTTTGATATAAAGCATATCAAGGGGAAAGAGAACAAAGTGGTTGATGCACTCATAAAAAGAGTGCATGAGTTGCATGCTACATCCATTAGCATGTACCTATCATATTTGAAAGACATAAATTTGGAGGCTGCAAAATCAGATTTGCAATATAAGGAATTAGTGGCAAAATTACAACAAGGTATTTTGCAGTAGAAAATTGAAGACTATATTCTAGAAAATGATGAAATTCTCATATACAGGGGAAAAATTTATGTACCAAATTCCCATGAATTGAAAAATATGATATTGAGAGAAATCCATAATGTACCTTATGATGGGCACCCACATTATCATAAAACTATTGCAACTATCAAGAGCCAATATTATTGGTCAGTCATGAAGAAAGAAGTTGTTGATTTTATTGACAAATGTTTGGAATGTCAAAAGGTAAAGGTTGAGCATAGACACCCAGCTAGTTTGATACAACCATTATGCATTCATGGGTGGAAATGGGAAGTTGTAACAATGGATTTCATCACCAAACTGCCCAGAACAAACAAGCAACATAATTCTATCATGATAGTGGTGGATAAGCTTACTCAAGCTACCCATTTTATTCTAGTAAAGCTCACTCACAAGGAAGCCAACATTGTTGATGTTTATATGAAAGAAATTTCTCGATTACATGGTATACCCAAGATAATTATGTCTGACAGAGATCCAAAATTTACATCAAATTTTTGGAAAGAATTATTTAAGGGATTTGGAACAAATTTGAATTTTAGCACAACTTATCATCCAGAATTAGATGGACAAACATAGAGCGTGAATCAAGTGATTGATGATATGTTGAGGATGTATATTATGGATAAACCATCAAAATGGGAAGACTACCTACACTTAGTAGAGTTTTCTTATAACAATGGGTATCAATCATCTCTAAATATGAGATCATTTGAGGCACTTTATGGAAGAAGGTGAAACACACTGGTAAGCTAGGATAACCCAACAGATAGAGCAGTGGTTGGGCCAGATTTACTCAGGGAAATGGAGGAGAAAATGTTGAAAATAAAACAAAATTTAAGGGTTGCCCAAGACAGGATGAAAATCTATGTTGACAAGGGTAGAACTCACATGGATTTTAAAGTGGGTGATCATGTATTCTTGAATGTGAAGGCCAACAAAAGTTCATTGAAGTTGGGAAATTGTTCCAATTTGGCTTCTATATATTATGGACCATTTGAAATCCTAGAAAGGATTGGTCCAATAGATTATATGATTGCATTTCCTGCATCTATGTTTGTTCATAATGTATTCCACGTATCATTGCTCAAGAAATATATACCTGATGCTAATCATGTAATTGATTGGAATTTGATTCAGGTGGAGCAAGAAGGAACTATCCAAGTGCATCCACCATGCATTATGTACCAGAAAATAAAACAGCTCTGGAATCGATCCATGGGGATTGTAAAGGTCCAATGGACCTGGTACGGTCCTGAGGACGCTACTTGGGAGCATGAGGATGCAATGTGGGCATAATACCCACATATTTTTGAAGATTTTGGAAATCTTTCTAATATCTGTACATAATGCACTGAGGACAATGCATAAATAAGGGAAGGGGATTGTAATACCCCTAGGCCCAACCCAATTGTAAATGTAAATGAAAATTTACTTAATCTAGTGAGTTGTTTGATATCATTTTTTGTATGCACCTTCCATGGTATAGGGCACAGATGTACTAGACACTAAAATGATGAAGTGTGCACATTCCAGAATACTGCGCACAACAAACTTAAGTGCGCGCGATTTTGAGTCTAGGGAGCCTTTGTGTATATGTTGTGTTTTATAGCTTGGTGAGACAATTATTATAAGCTAGGAGGCTTATGTTTTGAATTAGGCCAGAGATCCTAGATGATAAAGGCCAGTGAGCCTATTTTTGTATATGTCTCATCATTAATATAAAATACATCATTGCGTGTAGACCGACCACAATAAAAGAGTATGGGGGACTAAACTACACTATTTAGGGAAAGGGGGGTGACTAAAAGTTAAGGAAAAGGGATAAGCTAGGGAGCTTAAGACAAAAATGAATATTATATTAATATTCCTTAAACTATAAGTATGGATAATTATTTTATCCTAAGTTTTAAGGATGGGGACAAGTGGGCCAAAGTAGCTCCCAACATGACAAGTGTCAAGTTGGGAACATGCATACATATAGTTTGGACTTAGCTCACTTTTCCAGTCATTCATTCATTCCATCATCATTCACTCACTCATTGAGCTATCCTTTGTACCTCCTTGTACTTGTATCTATACCCATACTTATATTTGTACCTGGTTAGCTTGGGACATGGACTGAAGAAGCGGGTTGTCAGGCCCATGGGATACTGAAGAGGTGAGTTGTCAGACCTGTGAGAAATTTATCTCTAGGTGAGAGAATTGTTGGGAATTGATTCCCGAAGATGCTAAACTGCAACTACAGGGCTCTGAGACTTCATGTTCGTCTTGTTTTTGAAGCCCTGGAAGGGAAGTGGGGAAACTGAGGGACTGTTGAGCAGAGAAGGGGCACACTTCTTGGGGTGGAACAAGCATGTGGGGAATGAGGGACTGTAGGCTATTAGTTTGAGTTGGCACCTGTGACAAAGTCTTTCCTGTTGTCTGAGATACATTATCTTGGTTAGGAATCCCTTTACCCGGGTGGAGTTTAGTCCCATCTCGGGGGTGACCCACTGCTGAGAGTGATGAGAAGTGTGGTCTAAGACTGGGAGGTTCATGGAAGGTTTGCACACAGTTGGTGATATACTTACCAAGATAAGTGTTAATTGTGTGGAACAAGAATGTGGGGAATGGGGGATTGTAGGTTGTTAGTTTGAGTTGGCACCTATGACAGAGTCTTTCCTGTTGTCTAAGATACATTAGCTTGGTTAGGAATTCCTTTACCCAGGTGAAGTTTAGTCCTAGCTTGGGGGTGACCCACTACTAAGAGTGATGAGAAGTGTGGTCTAAGGCTGGGAGGTTCATGGAAGGTCTACACACAATTGGTGATATTCTTACCAAGATAAGTGTCAATTGTGTGTTAAATTACATGTTGCATTATTATTTATGTGTTTATTTTTATGGGTTTTTTTCTTGTGTGTGGTTTATACCTATCTTTATATTTATGGGTATTGTTTGTATATGTTGCATGTATATGTTTACTATTATTTTCTTCTGAATATGTGTAGTTACAAAATGTATTTGTCTGTTTTAAGTTTTATATATAAAGTTCCGCAAGAGTTTTTGTGTGTATATGTTTTAATTTGCATACAATTCGAAAAATGTTAGAGTGGCATAGACCAGTTGGATGATGGGGATGTTACATCCCAAATTAATGATTTCAAAATTCATTGAATAACTATTTTTTTTACAATTGGTTGATATTTTAAATCTGTCCCGAAGATCATAAAAAAAATCCAATTTGACTACAGATTTAGGAATGATGTTTTCTAGATTAGCCTTACAATCTAGTGAAGGATGATTAATTTCCAAATCACGTTGATTCTCATTGATGATTAAATATTTATATGTGTCTTCTTGTGTAAGAAAACTTATAATATGATTATCATCATTAAAAATTATCCAATTGGTTATATTGTTAGGAATATATGGCTAAACAATAACTCAATTGAAAACCTATCATGAGAGAATTCTTCAGAGGGAATTAGCATCTGAATTTTGAGCTCTAGGAACAAAGTTAACCTCAAAACCAGTGAAATGTGGTAACAAATCCAAAACATGTTGTTGGTAATTTTTGAGATGATTTGAAACATAATGGATAATATTTCATACATGTTTGAGAACAATCTCACAATCACCATAAACTTTAATGAATTCAACATTCAAATCAATAGTCTTTTTCAAACCTTGGATTAATGCCTCATATTAAACTACGTTGTTTGTACATTGAAACTTTAGTCTGCAGGCTAACATGGTTCTTTTACCATTGGTATCTTGCAAGACACAACTTGCTCCAACACCTTCATTAGATTTTGAGCCATTAAAAAATAAGGTCCAAAATTCGTTATTTGCAACTGATTCGAAATTATCAGAAACAAAATCTATACATTTTGAAGAATTAGTTTGAGAAAAATTTACAACCTCAAACTACAAGGATGAATTCGTGAATGGTGAACTTTCTTCAATAAAAATCCCAAAAAATGAATCAACACAATAATTTCCTAAAATGGAATTTGAAAACATTACTAGCTCATTTTCACCATCAATATCAATCACAATATGTTTCGTATGCTTCTCATGTTCCACATCGATTTGATTGGGTTTATCATTGTATGGTAACCACAAATGTGACTAGTCTGTAGAAAAATAGCAATGAAGTTTTTCAGCCCAGTCCATACTTATAAGAAATCCATAAGCTTATGGAATGTTAGCAACAATGACGTCTATTGTTTGATGAACTTTGGGGTTAGAAGATAATCAAATAAACACATTTTTAGGTTCACCTAAAACCTTAACTCTTGTTCTGTCTAGTTATATAATTTGTATGGTAGAATTTTGTGGTTCAACGTTAATTTTCTTACAAATATAATATGGCATTATATTAGATGAAGCTCTAGAGTCTACCAAGCAATTGTGTACATTTATGTTAAAAATATCAAAATTTAAAATAAGAGGTGGTGTGTGAGAGTTTGATTTATCTTCTATTAGTACATCATTTTCATTGACTTGTTTGTTCTTATTTGAACTAGAATTTAGGGAATTTTTTTCTTTATCTTTACTTGCAGCTGCAATAGTTTTTTTCAACATTATTACTATATAATTATTTAAGTGAATTGTTTCTCTTTTGTTTTAACTTTGTCAATTCATAAAAATAAATATTTTCTCTTGCTCTTTTCATGTCTTCAACCAAATCATAGTCAAGTTGATTGGATACCACTAAAGTACCAATGACTAATTTTTCTTGACGTAGAGTTTTCTTGGGAGGAATAGAGGGAGATGGGGCCGGGGTACTAGTAGGAGGAACTTTACTTCTTGGTTGAACAACATTTACTTCTTCACGGGGTAAATATTCCTCATCAACAATAATACCATCGACAATGTCCCATATGAGGTTCACTTCATAAGTATCAACATTCTCATCATCATGTTCATTGTCTTCTTGTTCTCCTTCTTCATCATCATTTGCAGTATAAATATGATTACTAGGAGGTGGAAAACTTATTTTAACAAATGGTCTCCATGGTATTTTAGAGGTTGAATCTTTTGCTACATTTTTCTTAATGTCTATGATGTCATTATCCAAACTTTTAATTATCTTGTGTAAAATCTCGATGTATAAATCCTCCTTATATTTATTTTTATCTTTAATTGTGAATCTCCTAGTGAGAGGTAAGGATATTATATCTTCAACTGGGGCTTTAATAGCTATGCTCATCATTTCCATTTCTACATCTAGAGTTTCTTTCATAGTTTCATATAATGAATTTTTAGCTACCATTTTAACAAAATTGCAATTGAGGAAGGAAGAGTAGTAGTATAAAATTCAAGAAGAACATTAGTTGGAGGTATTGAATATTCAAGTATCTTCTTCAACAAGGTCATGAATCTTTTATTAAAATACTTGATTTTCTCTTTTATGTTCATCCTTACTCTAGATAATTTGAGAGCTAAAGTGGTCGATGTTTTGTAATCACCAAATTTTTTTATAAATTGTTTTTTAAAAGTATCCCAACTGGTTATTGACCCTGCTATCAAACAAAAATACTAGGTAGATTCCCTACCTTCAAAAGTATAAGGAAATAATCATAAAACTACATCTTGGTGTTCTACCTTCATTAGATTTACTAATAACATGAACTTATTGATACGATATTTGGGAGACTCTTTGTTATTCGGGTTAAATTTGGGAAAGAAATTTTTCCGATGTTTAGGTGAGTCATGTTGGTCACCAAGAACATTAACTGCTCCTAATTTTAACCAAGGTATTTGAGGTTGATTGACTCCAACCGTAACTGTAACTATGGATCTCCAAGTAGTTCTTTGTGAGACACCAGATGTTGAATGAGATGGTAAAGGTTGATAACTTGGATTTCCCAAAGGAGGTAATATTGGAGGTGTGCCTAATACCAATTGTTCACTTTCCGAGGAATTGTATTTTTGTCGGTATTTTTTAGTAGTGAGAGGTTGTATCTTACAATAAAAGGAGGACAAGGTTGGTCTTCTAATTGATATTTTTTACCCTTAGCTGGTATAATATAATCAGTTGGTTATTTTTCGAGATTTTTACTCCGTTCTCTCGTCAAAACTCCAAGACGTTGCAACTGTGGGGATCATCTAAAACAAATTCTTCAGTATTTATAAAATATGCTAGTTTTTCATCAAGGATTTGACGAACAGATTGAATCGCAATATCCTGATATAATGATTGGGTTTTTTTGAATAATCTCATAATTTTTTATTTCATGTAATATCTCCTGAGTGATACCAGAATTTGAGATTTCTTGTTGAATTGGTTGTGTAACTTCTAAAAATATGGTATGAAAAGATGACTCGGGTAAGCCAATCTCTAAAGCTAAAGGTATTATCTTGGAAAGTGTTATCACATAAACTTGTCAGAGTCTTGTGAATTTGGGATTTTTGCCTAAGTCTGTAATTTTTCCTGTCTCTCCTCCTTTTGCAGATCCAATCGTAGGGTTTTTTCCTTTCAGCTTATAGTTTTCTTCTTTTTTCCTGCCTATAAGGTGTTGGCCCTAAGCCTTTCTTTTTTCTCTAAATTCGATCACTTCTCTCTCTTTTTCTCTGTCACTGATCCTTTGTCCTTCCTATGTCCTCAATCATTCATCCAAGTATTCATTTACAAAGGTTGCAGCCATAAGCATAGGCGTAATACTTAAAATGGTTTGTGTTGACCACCTATTTCAACTAGGGCGTAAACTCCATGTGCCATGAAGATATGCACCTAATGGTGCTACCAAGTTGAAGACTTGGTTCTACAAGGCAGTTTTGACCTTCAGCATTTTGTTGTAATTGGAATTTTCGCTCCCCTACATGGGATGATAATGCAATAGGTCTACATGGATCATAGTTTAAGTCAGCTTCATTAGGACTTCTTCATTAGGAGATTTCCTTTCACTGAGTGTTTTTTATCCTCGGGTTATTAATTGGGCTTTTCAGCCTTATTAATTTCCCTTGAGTTTTTCACTCCCCACGATACTTTCTCCAAAGTAGTGAAAGGCGTTATAATGGTTGAGACCTATGTAAATAAGGTCTAGGAGTGTTTTAAATTACCATGTTAGAAATGTCCTAGAGTCTCACAGAATTCCATTAAGTTTTGATAGGAATTTTGTAATAATTAAAATTCCCGCAAATTGGGGATTTTTAATAATTTTCAAGTCAAAGTGAAAACGTGGACTTTGAACCTAGGTATTGTGCCTCCAAGGACACACTAAGTGAGAAGGACTTAGCTCACGTTTTCCAATGTGTATTAGGACGACAACATCTTTGGCACCGTTGACGGGGATACGTCTTTTATCCTTGGTCAAAATGACTTAATACTAATTTATTCTTTAAGAACTAAGTAATAATTTCCTCCCTAAAATTTTAAACTCGAGTGTGTTATTCGATATTTCTTAATTTCCAAGTGGCGACTCCACTGAATAATTTTGTGAGGTACCCTACTAGGAGTAACCCACAAGGGTTGGTGGACGCTCTTCCTGAACCTAAAAGGGTGTATAGGAGGAGATTAAACAAATCAGTTCCTCATAGGCTCCTTGATAGTCTTGGAGAAGAAGCAATCTCTGATATGCATCACTTGTTTTCAACTAATAATCAACCAATTATTAATACTACAACACCTAATAATCCTAACATAACCATGACTTCATTTTTTAGTCCTTTGAATTTTGCATCCATTCAAGGTGCTCCTCATGACATCCCTGACAAAGCTATTGACAAGTTGCCTACTTTTCAGGGAAATAATGCTATTAGTGCCAAATCCCACATCTTAAATTTTAACTTATGTATTGGGAAATGGTGTCGTGGTCATGATGAGAAAGATGTGAAAATGACTTTATTTGTGTATTCTTTAGAAGGAGATGTTGTGATCCGGATTTATGTAGGAACACAATGAAATACAGACATACACATAAACGCAGAGATGAAGCAGAAATAAGACTTTATTTCATTGATAACAAATGACTAAAAATGCTTACAGACAGAATGTAAATAAACTAGCTAAGGCGCTGGTAGC
>CBVK0100462624.1:0-12119 GCA_900067695.1 Picea abies
AATTTTGGTATGCACAACTGATTTCCCTTAAACAACAATCCCTCTTGAATCATGTACTCTGTCCACTGGCTTCTGTCTCTCAGCACAGGATTTGTACATGCTTCATATGCTTCCTTGAAATATGTATCATCACAATACATGTCCTTAAGGTGTTCAAACCCCAAGTTCTTCACCTGGAATTCTTGCAGAATCAAGCATCTCCTGCTTAATGCATCAATAACTTTCTTAGCATTCCAATCAATATGTTTTATGACAAAAGTAAAATTTTTCATAAACTCAACCCATTTCACATGCCTTTGATTCAATTTTTCCTGCCTGGTTATGAATTGTAAAGCTTGGTTATCGCTATACAAGAAAAATTCTTGTGGGACAGGATAATGTCTCCATTTCTTCAAGGCTTGAATTATGGCATCAAAATCCTTGTCATACATGGAGTATTTTCTCTTTTCCTCATTCATCTTCTCACTGAAATAGGCAATAGGTCTGTTATCCTGGCTCAAAACTGCTCCAATTACAACTCCACTTGCATCACATCTCACCTTAAATGTCTTTTCAATGTTTGGCAAGACCAGAATTGGTCTTTCTGTTATTTTCTCCTTCAGTATATTGAAGCTCCTCTTGGCTTCCTCTATCCATTTAAAAGACCTGTGCTTCTTCTTCACTGTATCCATCATTGGTGCACAAATTCTACTGAATTCTTCGACGAACTTCCTATAGAATCTTTCTAATCCATGGAAGCTCCTTACTTCAAACATGCTCCTTGGTGACGACCATTCTTTTATTTATTTCACCTTCTTTGGATCCATCTTCTGTTCATTTGAAGAGATCACAAAACCCAAGTAAATGAGTTTCATCTTCATAAAAAAGGACTTCTTCAAATTTATCAACAACTTCTCCTATTGTAGTCTCCTCATCACTAATGTTAGGTGCCTCAAATTATCCTCTTTAGTCCTTCTAAAGATCAGTATAGAATCCATATATACAACCACAAACT
Organism: Picea abies; assembly: GCA_900067695.1. Taxonomy (NCBI): domain Eukaryota; kingdom Viridiplantae; phylum Streptophyta; class Pinopsida; order Pinales; family Pinaceae; genus Picea; species Picea abies. Next base: position 995 of record CBVK0100462624.1, read on the forward strand.
TGCCAATGAAATCTTTCAGTATTTCATCCATCAGCCTCATAAAGTACTTGGGGCATTTTTTAAGACAAATGGAATAACAATCCACTCATACAAACCTTCGTTTTTCTTAAAGTATGCCTTCCACTCATCACTTCCCTCATTCTAATCTAGTGATATCCACTTTTCAAATCTATATTAGAAAATAAATTTGATCCACTTAAACAGGCCATTAAATCATCCATTCTTGGTAATGGAAATCTATACTTGATGGTGATCCTGTTAATGGCTCTCGATTCTGTACACATTCTCCATCCTCCATATTTCTTTGGACTCAACAGAGTTTGTACTGTGCATGGAATCAACCTCTCTCTGACCAAACCCATGTCTAACAATTCCTGGACTTGGTTCTTCACTTCCTCGTTCTCTCGAGGTGTCAATCTGTATGTTTCTTTGTTTGGCAAACTTTCTCGTGGCATCAATTCAATATGATGGTTGATACTTCTGATGGGTGGCAATGAGTTAGGCACCTTATCCACCACCATGTCAGCAAAATTATCCAACATTTCCCAAACTTCTTAAGGTAAATCATCCATTGAAGTACTTGTGAGGATAACTCTGGGTTTCCTCACAATAGAAAATTGCATCTCTTGTTCTTCCTTGACTTCTCTCAAGAGTTCCTTCCCACTCATGAGAAGTATGCTTTTGTTGGCTTACTCTTTCACTTTCTTCTCCTCTATTGGAAGCAACATGTGTGTGCTACCATTCTTCTCCAAGGTGTATGTATTCTTCCTCCCATCATGAATGATTTTCCTGTCAAACTACCATGGTATTCCAAACAAAATATGGCATACATCCATGGGAATTACATCACACATAATTTCATTTCTATATCCTCCTATCTTAAATTCAACCAAGCATTATTCAGTAACCATTACCTAGTGTCCTTTCTGCAACCATGAGACTTTGTATGGCTTTGGATGTTCATTTGTCTCCAGCTCCAATTTCTCCACCATCTCTGTGGATACTAAGTTATCAGTGCTTCCATTGTCAATTATCACCTTGCATACTATGTCTTTAGTCTTGCAAGTTGTCTTGGGGAGACTATCCCTCTACACTGGCCTTTCGACTTCTCCCTCTAGTTTTAAGATAACCTTCCTCAACATTAGGGATCTCCCATCCTTTTCTCCTTCTACTTCAACATCTCTTCTTCGTGCTTCTGAAATGTGAGCTTCACCTCCCCCTTCTTTCTTTTTCTAAGGAAAGTCCCAAGACATGTGCCCCATCTTTCCACAGGCATAACATCTTACTTCTCCTCCCCCACTTCTTCCTCTTCCTCTAAAAGAACTTCTTCCACCACCCTATATTCCTAGGGAATTTTCTCCTCTCTCCGAGTGATTGTTTGGTTTCTCAGTATCATCCTTTGACTTATGTGCCTTGTCATGGGTAACTCCCTTACCTCAATTTCGTCCTGGGCCTTTGCCTCTTCCTCGCTGGCTTTTTTTTCTAGCCAACTTCTCCTTTGCCTTCAGCGCAAACTGATAAGCATCCTCCATTGTTCTTACTGACATCATGTTGAGCTCATCCTAGATTTCATATGTCATTCCATTTGTATATCTGGCGAATTTTTCTTCATCTCTCTCTCTTTGTCCAATTCTGATGTTCAACTTATATAACTCCTCTCTCTACTCCTTAACTATCATCCCTAGGTTTTTCATCTTCCTGAATAGGTTAATATGATAATCCTTTGGCATGAACTTAGCCTTCATCTTGGCTATCATTCTGTCCCAACTCTTTATCTTTTGTTTTCCTTGGCTCCTCCTTTCATCGTGCAGTTCATCCCACCACAACGTTGCATGTCCTTTTAGCCGGGTACAGTCTGTTTCACCTTTCTCTCTTCATCGACATATTCATAGTCGAAATTTGTGTCCATGGATCTTATCCAATCCAACATCTCTTCAACATCTAAATTTACTTCATACATTGGGACCTCTATCTTGGCTCTGCCTCTGAATCTAACAATTTCTATCAACATGCATTATTTGGCAACATCCTCTTTTGTAGCTTCTTCGACTTCTACTGCTTCACTCTCTGCATCATTGATGTCTCTCGTATCAAGTACTCATCTCTACACCACCTCCATCAGCTCTAATCTTGCATAGAGTTCTCGCATCTTCCTTTCTACAACTAGATTGGCTAAAGGTTATTCCACTCATCTCCTTGGTGGAATTGTGTTGACTATCTGTCACAAAAAGAGTACAACTTCAAGTTCTTTTGTCTCCTCTCATTTGCATGCTATATGAAAGAAACATTTCTCTCTCTAATACCACTTGATGCAATCCCCCATTCTTTCCTAAGGGTTGTGCAACCCGCTGGTCTAGGATCGATCAAGAAACTAAGTCAAATTGACTCTTTGGGTCTCTACCAAACCCCAAACCCACTTATACAGGTACTTTCTCCAAAGACGCAGGTCGTATGAGACCCGTGGGACCTCTCCTGAGCATTGTTAAAACCTCAATGGAAAAGGGGCACTATCTCTCCTCTGGATAAGCCCTTTCCTTCATGTGACCACGGTTGTGACCACTCACCTGATCAAAAGGCACATCGCGACTTCACGTATTGAGTCTTCGCATGTGATTCACCCCGACTCTCCCGACCTCGACAACCCTGAAATACCGATATTTTGAAGCGCCAAATCAACCGTCCAAAATCCCCGCGATCCAATGGTATTGACCTATTTTTCACCTATCGGGACTTCACATTTCACAAAGTTGGAGGAATTCTCAACTCCCTTCTTCCGATATCTCCCTAGGCAACTAAGGCTCCATATTTCTTCTTGATCTGACGGTTCATATCAAATCACAATTTTGTGATCCGTGAGTTCTTATGACTCTGCCTTTGACCTCTCTGAGTCAAGAGTCAGTGAAAACATTATCTCTCACCACGTGTCCTCCTTGATGGACTGTTCTGACGATTTTGAAATTTTGCAACCCCACTCCTCCTGTGTACTTTCAAAGATTATCGTTCGTGCACTTTACCTTGATCAGGCAGCTACGATTCCTCTACTCTCAGACCAAAAGGTTGAGATCTTTCCTCCTCTTCGCTTACTCCTCATTGTCTAGATGTTGATCGCATGGCCTAGATATTTCTCCTTCAGCTTGCGTTTTCTTCAGACTTAGAATATTTTCGAAGGATTCAAAGGCCTCGACCTTTGTACTTCCTTGGAGTTCATTTCTTGGATCTTGTTAACACTTATGAAAAGTGTTATTCCTTCTGAGCTTGGTCTTGTGAAGACTTTGACTTCCCATGCACTCCTTGTGTTTCAGGGATTTTGATAACTTATATCCGAAGGATTTCTCGAAGAGAAACTCCTCTCACCCTCCTGGAGTTATCCTTTCCTAGTTCTTTGAATTCTTGCAAATCCTCTTCGAAACTTAGTCTAGTCTCGTATCTGTGCACTCCTTGCACCATATCTTTACACAAGGTTTAAATTATTTTAGAAGAATGTGCATGCCTTGCACCAGTCTCTTTACACTCCTTGTGAAGGAAAAGTTTCGTGCTACCTCTTCTGAGCTTCAAAACCAAAAAAGATTTCGTCAACGCACTCCTTGCGTTTTGTGTGCACACCTTTCACCACTTGACAGAAGAGAGACAATTGAAACTTATCCTAACATTCACAGCTCCTTCCACTCATAACTAAATTATTCATTCATGAAAACAAAATAACATGGAATTGAAAAACAATGTCCACACCATACATTGCGTCAAATTTCCTCTATTATATTCATAAGTGAAAATGGTTACAACTATAAACCAAAACAAAACTGAAAAATCTTAAAAATCTCCTCCTAACTTGCAGTTATCTACTTGAAATGATCTAATATGAAGCCAGCCTCAATAAAGCATACAAAACCTCTATTTATCTTAGAGGGCTCTTAGGGTTCCCCCTGACTACTTGCCTACATAAAAACTTATCCTAACAACCATCCTAGTGTAGTTGCATTCCAGAGCCATAGTGGAAACTCCCACTTCGCTCACGATTGATCAAGCATGCCTCAAAAGATTATTCTGATGCTAAGTTAAGGCGTACTTCAAAATATCGGTAGCAACTGCCAGCGTTGAGGTCTATTACAGGTTCCCAGACGCTAATAGGTCTTACTCCATGTGCTTGACAACGATGCTCCTGCATGAGAATGAGAGAAGGATATGAATGGAAGACAACATTCAAGACAAATCAAGGATTGTATGAGTGGCTTGTTATGTCATTTGGATTAACAAATTCCCCTAGAAAATTCATGAGATTGATGAATGAAGTACTCAGAGAGATCCGTGAAGTGGTTCTTTGAAAATTCCTGAAGCCCGGATCTGTGAAGTGGATTTCATTCGTTGATCTAGGGAAAGATGAGAACCATCTGATTTGATTCAAATTTTGGTTCTTCGGGAGCATAAATTGTTGGAGAGGGAAGAATCTTTGTAGCCTGAAATCCTGAAACCATTCCACGCCATGGATTTGAATGGGTCATGTGGACCTTTGATATTTGATTACCGATTCAAAAATTGCTACTTCCACGTTCGGGAGGAACGTGGTGCGAGTTTGTTGAAACTACCGAAGTCCAGGAGTTTTGAAGTCCCGAATTCTTTGTAGATTGGAGATTTATCCCATAGTCCCTTGAAGGAATTGCAAGTACTTAGGGACTCCCTAAAAGTGTATTTTGTAATCTAGGGAGTTCTAGTTATAATGTAGGTAAGAGAATATTCCCCACGATATTTATTTCCTAGAAATTTCAAATTTACGGTTTGAAACCGGGCATTGCAGATTCATATCATCCAATGAGAATGGATAAAAATCAATTGTTGACTTTTCTCAATGCCCATTGGATTTCCAAATTTATAATCAAGGTAACCTCAGGGCTTGAGACCTTTTACTTGATTTAAACAAATATTTTTATGTTTTTGCAGGAATCTTCATAAATGAGCTTCGGCCTCCTTTTTTTTTTAATATGTGGGCTCTAATCTCACAAGAATGATATTTATCATATCATTAGTCATATGGAAAGTTTTAACAAAAGGATTTTTCGTTTTTGCGGGTATCTTCCGATATGAGTTTGTTTGTTAGATATAGACATAGCTTGGGCTTGTTGATTTTTTTTTATATGTGGGCTCTAATATCATAGGAATGATATTTATCATATCATTAGTCACATGGAAAATTTTTGGTGGTTTCCATTTTGGTTTTCATCATGAGTGGATAGATCCAAGTAAGGTTTCCTTCTGTTTATGTTTATCTTCTGCATTTGAAAATTATATATCGATTAATATTTTGTTTCTTTGTTTTTTAGAGTAGATGTATTATTTAGCTACTGCAAGACAACTAACAAGGATTAATGCGATTACTAACGCATCGGTAACGAACAATTTTTCTCAAACAATAGTAGTTTTAGTGACAATCAAAAAAATTTACATGGTAGAAAGATTCAAGGAAAAGAACTTGTGATTCTATAGTTAAGCACCTAAATGCATTTAATACTATTGTGACCTAGTTGATCTCAGTTGGAGTGAAGATAGGATGAGAAGGATCAATGTATGACTCTTTTGTGTTCTTTTTTAGATTCATGGGACAACCTAGTAATAGTCCTTGGAAGAACTATACAGACATTGGTATTTGATGAGGTCATGGATTCTTTATTCTTAGAGGAGGTGAGGCAAGAAGATTCTAAATCCACCAATCAAGTCTCAACTCTTTAAGGAATATTAAAGGAGAAATGAAATAAGAGAGAAAAGGGTATATTGAAGTCCCATGGGAGACATAAGTCTCCTAGTTGGAACTGTGACAAGGTCAGTCATTTCAAAAGAGACTACTAGGAAGAGAAAAAGAAGGATAAGAAGACAATTAATGATTATGATGATGAGTCTAAAAAACAATCTCAATAATATGGTGGAGATTTCTTTGTTGTAGTTTTGAAAATCAATGCAGGCCATAGTGCATGCATGGTTGATACTCTCTAGAGATTCCTTCCATTTGTCTTTCCATCCACACTAGTTTGTAGTGTATGGGAAATACGATGGTGGGATGGTATACCTCAATGATGAATCTCTTCTCGACACAATTGTTCATGTTTGATTCTTGATCAAATTATCTAATGGTAGAGTGAAGTGGATCAATGGAATTTTAGGCATTCTGAGTCCAACACATAACCGACTATTAGTAGGCAAATTTAATCATGTAGGTGTGTAATTTATTTTCTCTTAAAAAGGGAGTAATATTATCACAGGAGCTATGGTGCTTGATAAGGGTGTTTGTGTGGGCACTTTGTTCCATCTTGATGCATGCACCCTTCAATGCAATAGTTCTTCAATTTTTGTGGTGGAGAGATTTATAGGATCTACACCATCCCAGTCAAAACCTATATCTACTTTTGATGTTCATACTTTTTGGGTACCTAAACAATCTCATTCTTCATAAATAAGTTACCTTCAAAGAAGACAGCGTTATGGCACCAAATATTGGGCAATTTAGGTGAGAAAGGAATATGTTTATTGGAAAAAAAAATGTCATGGATGGATTGAATGATTGTTCTCTTGAAACTTATTTTTGCAAGCATTGCGTACATGAAAAACATAACCATGTTCGTTTTTATTCTAACCCTCACAAATCTTCTATGTTGTTGGACTTAATTCATTTTGATGTATTTGTTCGAGTTAAAGTTCCTTCATTTTTTAAGGATTTTTATTATGTTTCAATCATTTATGATTGTTTTAGAAGGACATGGATTTACTTTCTTAGAACTAAATATGAATTTTTTAGTTGGTTTAAGGAGTTTGAATCTCTCTTGGAAAATCAAACCATTATGAAGATTAAGGTGTTAAGGATTAATAATCGCACTGAGTTTTATTCTATAGATTTTAATAAAATTTTTAATGACAATGACATTAAAATATAAAAGAAAACTCCATATATGCCTCAAGAAAGTGGATTTTCAAGATAAATGAGTATAATGTCAATGGAGAGAAAGAAGTATTCTTAGTGGAGCTAACTCATAGAACACATTTGGGGAAGAAATGGTTGCTATTTCATGTTACTTGATTAATAGGTCTACCAAATCAGCTCTTGTGGATAATACCCCTATAGATATATGAATGGGAAAGAAGCCCTGACTTTAGCATCATCACATTTTTTATTATGAGGCAAATTCCCAAATGCCTAAGGAGAATTGGTTGAAGCTAGATAATGATGTTGTGAAATTTATCTTAATTGACTATTGTGTTGGTGTGAAAGGGTACAAGCTTTGGGATCTTGTGGTTCGAAAATTTTTGTATGGTAGGAATGTTATTTTTAGAGAATTTAAGTCTTCTGCCACAATGGTGTATCCATAAGAGGATGAGAAGAATTTAATGGTTCAACTACCACCCAAGACATGAACCCCAAAATGAATAAGATTTTCAATATGGACATGGTGATTAAGAGGGTTTAGAGAATGTATAATAGGAGGAAGGAACTCCACCTCAAACTTTAGGATGGTCCACTCCATAAAGAAGGTAACAAAACAGGTATAATTATAGTTTTTTTTATTCATATGAACATTTTATTTATTTGCTAGTTCTTGAACCAAAAATATCCTTTGGGTTCAACATGTTGTTTATCACTTTCATTTATACATGAGCTAGCCTGAGGTTTTCCCTTAGTATCCCATTATGCTTGCTTCTAGTCAAAGGAAGTGGTGGTAGTCATAGTTACTATGGCCCTTTCCCATTAAAGAGTATCAGTGGGTTGCATTCATAGTTTTCATCTAAGTACATAGTGACTTATTAGACACTATAAGAGTATCATGAATCAATTTCAAGTCACTTGATATCAATTCCATTCAATTACAAGGTGTTAGGTTCAGTCTAGTCAGTGCCTCTAGTATCAATCTAAGGGATAGTAGGGATAAACGAATTTCCAATTCATAATGTTTCTTACCCTACAATCACATATTTGAAATATTTATAACATTCATCAATATTTGTATATCCATCAACATGTTGATGACACCCAAGCAGGCATTCTGACCTTGTCTAGCTTCCCTCAGAACCATGTTCATTTCCCCCTATTGGGAGGCATTATCGGGATTATTTTTTATTTTTGAAACCATTCCATATAATAATTCCCTATGTCAAGCATTCTTAGTTCATATTTGATGAATTGGGGACTCTTTTTGAAAAAATTTCAACATTGACCCCTTTCGCTCATCACTAGGTGGGTCCTGTGAGAACATGGTATTTCACAAGAAATAAAATGAAATTTTTTCATTGTGTGGAAAACACAGTGGATTCACTTTATATGGATCATGATATTATTTCCAACAGGGTATCATGAGATGGATTCCAAGCTCATATGACCAGTCTACGAAAGGTGCAACTTTCATCTCTTCTAAATGCCCAAAATCCATAGAAGTGACTTCCTAGTTAGTTTTTGTTCTGATATATGGCTTGAAAGGAGAACTAGGCCTAAATTATATGTAGGTTCGTGTGCAATCTTTCCAATAGTATATATTATGCCTAGTTTTGACCCCCGATTGGTGAGAATGAACCTTCACAAATTCATGACTAGTTTCAGAGGTCAGGTTGGTAACAATGGTTTAGGGTTAAAAATTTGTTATTAATAGGATACAAATTAGAATATCAAGGATTCCATGTTGTATTAGACTCTGAGGTATTTTAAAAAATGACTCATTTTCCTCATTCCAACATTGGATGACCCATTTAGAGTTGTTAGAAATCTCTAAGTTGGTTGAAGCAAGATGGTCTAACCAACTGACACGGTAGAGTTTCAACATGGTCAAATAAGGGATTACCTGCCCGATTACAAAAATTCATTGCCACCTTCTCTAAGTAATCATTGATACCTTTTCATTGATACTTCCTTTTCCTTTTTTGGACATCGTATGACGATGTGGCACATTCTACAAGATTTGGAATTTTGTGGGACCCACAAGCAAATCATAATTTTAGTTTGCAGACATTCTCGGGAAAAATTGAGGGGTTAGGTGGAATTGGATCTTATTAGAGATGGAATTATCTCGATCTTCCAATCGAAAAAAAATTACGATATGCTCCATGTCGAATTTTGATTATGTCTCATTCGACACCATCTTCAAGCTTAGTTAATGAAGTCAGGGTCAAAGTCAAAGATTTGACTAGGCACACTTTTCAAGGGAATAAGGAATAATAAAAAAAATTGAACTAAATAATAAATAATAATAAAACACTTTGAAGATTTTCTAGACTCCCAAACCAATGAATTTCCTCCACAAAGAATATCATTGGTTTTGAATGCTATTATATCCCTTAAGTTCACAATATTGACTCTTCTCTTTTATATGCGAAAGATTTTTCTTGCTTTGTAAATTCCTAGGAATCCCATAAGTCACTTGGTATCCTTTTACATAACATTAAATATTGCAATGGTTCTCCAAGCATTCAAACCAAGTGATGATAGGATTAGTGAGTATATTTCTCAGTTGGAGAGGTCATATTCCTTGGAAGAAAGTGAATCAAATACAATATCCTTTTCCAAGCCATATCCAACGCTAAAAGTTTGAAAACTTCATGTGGCTTGACAAGGAGATCAATTTGAAACATATATTTAGTGTTTTAAGGGGAAATTTACATTTTCACAATAATAAAGCCCATGTACTAGTTGAAGGATTAAGAGATATGTGAGAAACTAACTCAAAGCTCATGAGTTATATTCCATTTCTTTCTATATTAGTTGTCGTTCCAAAAGTGAATATGAAAGAGATTCCAAGCTTGTATCCTTCAAGAGTATTTCTTCAAGATTAATTTTATGGTTTTATAGTGAAAATTCCATCCATAAGCTTGTGTGTTGCAAAGATGAAATCTTGGGAGATTCATGCTAGAGTATTGTTTTTTCCCATCATTATTTACATTTTTCTTCCATTATCCTTTCATTTTCTAGTACAATTTTGTATTGCATACTTGTAAGTGAGGAAGAAAGATAGATTTGAATTCATTAATACATCAAATATTTGCAAGAAAAAAAAAATGGATCAAGAAAAACAAACGATGCTCAAATATGCATACTTTTCTTAAGAACTTGAAATTGTTAAAGTTGTACAACAAACATCATATTTCCCATAAAAAACCTTAATATGTTATTTCATGTATTAAAAATAGAAGGAAGCATATAGCTAGTTTTAACAAACAATACATTGGTGAATTGAAGCTCATGCTTGGATATTTCATTATTCATGTTCACAAACATGTTATGCATTGGTTGTTTCTTTCTTGTTCATTGATTTCACCATGTTTATGTGATGAATTTTGCATTCCTATAAATTGGGTGTCATGGGCTTATAAATGGGGGTTCCAAAGGCCACTTTTTGCAAATGATCAAGATCAAGTTTTCATTTTGAGATTGCCACCTCAAATATCAAGATAAGGATCTCATTACACAACATATTTTTGTCTAAATGGTTTCTTCACCAATCCAATGTTATGGTAAATAAATATAACTCATTTTCTATTAATACTACATGATATTCCCATTTTTCACCCTATATTCCTTCAAGAATTCCTTCATGTCTGTATTCTCTCAATTAGAAGATTCAAGTTTGGAATCTCTTTTGTTATTTTAAATGCCCTTGATTTTATGTTATATTTTTGTAAAGTATTCACATTAATCCTATAAGCACATTGGTTTCATATTTCATCTAGTTCCTTTGTGTACTCAATTCCATAATCAATTCAAGTTTATGGTATGAGTATTGAAATTCAATGAATTGAGACTTACTATGCACTACAATAAAAATAATTAATACTTTCTATGTTGTGTTCTATCCAATGGAACAACATTCACATTTTCCTGGGATTCTCTCATAATAATATTGTCCCTTAATTAAATGGAACTCAAGAAAACTTGAATGATATTGGCTTATTACTATTCTAAATTTGTTTTGGTTTTTTAGGTTTTTATCTATGATGACCTTTGGGATGCTTGGTTTTATATGCCAATTGAATCATATGTCTTTTTATTTCTTGAATCTGTTAAGAACCAAACATCAATATATCATAGAAAAACCTCAGGAAAAGTACTCCACGCCTTGAAAAAGAGATAATTTCAGATAATAAGCCTCTTCAAGGGGGCAAC
>CBVK0100462625.1:0-12119 GCA_900067695.1 Picea abies
GGGGGGGAAAGACAGAGGGAAAGAGGGAGAGAAGGAGAGAGGGGGAGAGTGTAGAAAACCCAAACCTCATAAAAAAAAATGTCTTATTTATTTAAGAAGTTTAATCTATCGAAGGAGAAATATAAATTTTATGAACAAGTTACCTTCTCAATCTATTATTGTTTTTAATTATGTCACTTAACTTTCCTAGATCCACAATTATTAATTTTACAATTCATGTCTTATAGTTTGAGGTCCATTATAATGAAACTTGAAATGCAATACTAGGTGGTAATAACCACTTGGACTCATGGTATATGACTATAATTATCATACCTATATGTATTCCTATACATAGTCAAAACATTAATAAAGAAAAGAAATAGATTCTTACAAGGTATAAGAATTTGAATTAATTAAACAAGTGCTTTACAACTTTATTACTATATTCGACCCCCTATACTATTTCCTTTACATCGCATGTAATTACTAAGTGATTGTTAAGGACTATGGTATGCTTAGGCTTCCTTTATAGTTTTAAAACTTCAATGTACACACAAGGTTTACGATATAGCCTAAACATGGAATTAGGTTCTCCATCCGAACTACTGGGTGAGTAAAACATGTTTATGGAATGTATTTGTGTAGTGATAAATCTTTTTCAGACATACCAGTCTCTTGAAAACTATGGACCACTCTTGGGATGCCAGGTCTCCACCTTCACATGGCTCTTGTACTCTCTATGACCAGATTGTTCAGTAAGGTATAGGAGAGGAGATCAAAGTCTTCGTCATTACCTACGCTAATTAGGTTACATATTTCAAACCTTTCCCTGCTATTATTTCCTCCTCACTCTCTCTAGGTAGGGTAATGAGATGGCTGTTATCCTATAGGAATCACTTTGCTACTCTCATTTCTTACCAGCATATGTCTCTGTGAAAGAAATTTTCAACCATCTACTCTGAGCCTTAGATAATAGCACTGTAGTAGTGACCATTACTGGTTCTTATTATCAATAAATTTGTCTTGGTCCCTTGTCATGGAGCTTCCATCGATAAATATTTCAAGGTAGTAGAAATGGCTACAGCCTAAGAAATCTTAGGTAAGTAAATTGTCTCTGGGTTTATCCCGAAATGGTATGTTTTTACAAGGAATTTCTCTTATTGGGAAAGAGACTTTACTTACACTTACAACCTCATGATCATTACAGTTTGCGTAGTTCACTCAACAAAGGAAAAATATGGATCAATCAGCAATTTGTATCTTGCAATCACGCCTGAAGAGGTAAGAGTCTTTTTTTTTTCTTTATACACATCTCCCCTTCGTCTTATTATTATTTAAAAAAAAAATAGTATGTGTGCCATATTTTATTTATTATTATTTTACCTTCCAGGAGATCTCTGATTACCTGAGTTCCTTTTGGTTCCCCACTACTCATTGCATAACATTTTGTTCATAATTACTTTAGATATTTTAGCTCTCTGTCTATTTAAGTTATATCTTAGTAGTTGTTAGCATTTCTTCTCATTGACTAAAAAATAACTATGTTGTTGTCTTAGGTTATGATACTCTTCCGTGAATATCTCATTTTGGTTCCACAATTCTTAGAGAGTATCATTGAACTTATCGATTCACAACTCTGATTCACGAAGTAAGTGTAACTCTGGTCGAATTGTCAAGATATTGCTTCTCTATTAATTATCGTTTTAACGGTCGGTTGTTATCATTTCGTAGCTTTCACAATACCCAATTCCTTTATGGTTCTCATGTACCTTATCTATCTATCTATCGATCTATATAATTCGAAATGTACTATTTATCCCCTATTACGAATTTACTTGTTTCCTTTAGAAACTTGATTTCATTCCTCTATCAAGAAATTGTCGAGTAAACCCTATGGATAATGATATTTTAAATTAATTGGATTTTTGTCATATTGTTGTATGGTTCTGTACTATCTAAAAGGAATATACTAACACATGCATGCAATTTGACAAAAACAATTATAGATTGCATGAGTTTGCTATTTCTTTCATAGTCTAATGTCTATTTAATTCTTGTAATCACAGAGATAGATGTCTCGTATTTCATTCATTTCATTATTACTAGTGAAGTATTTGTTTAAGTTCAACGTATATTTCATCCTTTATAAAATTGTTCTGTACTTGATCCGATAGCATATTTGTACTTAAATTAATGATGGGTCCTTTTTTTTCTTGGCACGAGGAACCCATCATATTCCATTCGTCTACCTCCACCCTCTGCACGATACCGAGCTTCTTTCTTATGCGAATATGGGCGACATTGTACAGTTCAAAGTATTTTTCCTTTGTTACATAATCATTATACTTATTATTTTTTCCAAATTATTTTAAAATTACACTACTAATTCGTACTTGTGTAAATTCCCTTTCCCACAGGTCGTATTTCCATCAATCGAAGGGCCTCGTGGATAAAAGACCATGAAAGGTATTCAAGTTCTTGGCTTGTAATATCAGAGGAACAATATAATGGAAACCCCTTGCATGATTTATCTATATCATGGTTATCGCTATCACAATTGGCCTCTAATGTCTATACATAATTCTGATATAATTTTAAACATATATTGTCAATATATATATATATATATATATATATATATATATATATATATATAGGTTCTAAGAATAATTTCTTCATCTCATGCATACATATTTGGGTGCTATGATTGAATATTGTACTTACTATGTGAATGCTTTCCATTGTTATAATTGTATGATCACTTTCCATGGATATTATCATATAATTACTCTCCACTTTTATTACTATATAATTGATCGTAATTTTTAACAGTCTTACAATACCTCATTTAAAACAACTGTAGATGGTATAATGTGCATGTTTACAAAATATGAATAATTCAAGTTCTAAATCTGGATTCTATATCAACCTTTACTTCAGGTAATGGCCATTATGGTACATAGAACTTCAATGCATTGGAAATAAAAACATGTATATTTTTATCTAGGATATTTCATCAGAATACAATTGTAATAACAAGAACATAGACATTTAAATTTAATAATTTGAAATTAAAAACCTGGAGTACAAAAGGAGAATCCAAGTTCCACCCAACCGTAGAATGGATTAGCCAACTTAATTGATCCAATCACCCCCAAGTATGATCATGAATCCATGAGGGAGAAATAAGCTCCTTGTTCCAGTAGCCTCTTGTTCTTAACATAAATCTTTTTCATCTATTTCCTTTCTTCCACATGTTAAGCAACGTCCTGCCTCCTCACACACATGTTCTTATATTTCTTTTTTCCCCAGGTCTTATTCTTCCCCAAATCTTTTCCCTCCCTGGGAATTTTCCTAGCTAGGGGAAATCCCTTATTTCTAGGTTGAGTCAATAGCTAGAATTGACTTATGACACTTTTCATTTCCTGCCTAGGGTCTGCTTCAACTTGTTCCCCACTCATGGATTCATAATCATCTCTTTTTAAATTGTTGTTTCCTTTTGTCCCCTTTATTTATTAAATAAAAATCTTGTCTCTTACATCTGTCTAGTCCCTAAGGATTGTTGGAAATTCACTGTCTGGTACAATAATTAAATAATTAACAGTCAAATTTACCCACTAATTCTATATTCGAATTTTACACTTACGAAAATTATTTAGCATGCTACGTTATTTTATTCAAGGGGTATTACATACTCTCCCCCCTGGACTTAACATCGTCCTCAATTTTACTTATTGATACTTTCCAGTCATTCTTGGAAGAAGGTTGGATATGCTGTAATATCCTCGCATTTTAGAAAATTAAATTCTAAATGAATTTTAAAATATTTTTTCGTTTTTGGAAAATTTGGATTTGGAAATTATTTGTCATTTATGACAAATCCAAATTTGGAATTTTGGATTATGTAATTAATTTTTTGATGACCGTTGGGAAAATATTTGACTTGCCCAACTGTTCTCTTTTATTGGATACATGTATGAGAATTTTTTTTAATAAATTTAAAGCTGGAAGACAAATGGAATGACCAGGTTAAAAATAATTGACCATGACTCCATGAGTGTGGAATGACCTCAGGGATGATTTTTACAAGTGGTAGAAGATGAATTTGACCACTAGTAGCCCCTTAAAATTAGGGATCTGTAAAGATGCGAATTTCCCCAAGGAGGGAAATGAATGAAATACCTAGGCATAATAATATATACAACATATGTGGGAGGCATGACACTGCTTATTGTGTTGGAGGAATTGAGAATTGTTTTTTGTTATGAGCACTGTTAATGTGAGGAAAATCATTTTTTGATCTGTTGATGGTGACTATAGCTAAGGAGGATAATTTATTTTTCCCTTATGGACTCATGGTCAGGCTAGGCGCTAATCAGGACAAGTGATTATGGTTGTTTTGTTCTACAGTTGGGTGGAATGTGGTTGTTCCATTTGTTTCACAACATCATATTTTTCATATATGTATTTTTAGTTGTGTATTTAAAATTGGTATTATGATAATGATGTTTAGTATTTATACAATTGTTACCATATCTTTGTTGTTGCATTTATAAACAAATATATTAGAAAACACTTTATATCCATATTAGTTGATATGGTTTCCAATATGTAAAGTAGTTGTAGTAGTATGTTATTAACAATAGAGTTTTTATATATTTGAATACAGACATATATGAGAATGAACAAAACTACTGTATATTTGTTGTTGTTATGACAAAGAAAAGAATAATAGTTCTAATATACTATGTTATTAACAGTATAGTTTATATATATGAAATATCTATCTATCTATCTATCTATAAGTGTAAACAAGACTACTTTACAATTGTTGTTGTTATTTCCAAATAAAAGAATAATAGTCCCAACATATGTTTTGTCAAATATGAAAGAAATACACATGATATAGTAGATTACAAGTCATTTCACACAAGTGGCATATATCTTTATTACCATCAATAGTTCAAAGTTACAGTTGAGTTCCTTAGATTATCAAAACTCCCTATCTAATCAAAACATAAATATAAACGAACTATATAAAATTGTTCATAAATATTTTGTGGACATGCCGAGTACTTGTCCAAGTGGATGGGGTGCATTCCAAGCCTATAAAAAACATATAAATGATTTTAGTAAATTACTAATATAAAAAATTATTAAATATGCATCAAATTCAAGAATTAAAATTACTTAACTTGGGTTTCGATGCAGATATGGAGCATCCTTGTTGACTTGCGAAGCCATCAATCCAAGACAGAGAATGGGAGTGAGTGCGTTGTTCACTTGATGGGTTCCCTCACAAGAAAAAAATGGACCCATCATCAGTGTATATACTTGCAAAATAATTATTGATTGTGCAAACAAAAAAATCATAAGCAAGTCTTCAATTGAGAACATAGATCTTGATATCCCATACATTACAATATTAATAAAGTAAAATATCGACAAAGAAAAAGGTATACCAGAGAAAACAATAAATGAGTTATAATAACCGAAAATTATTACTTTGGAAAAGAGAAATTTAACTATTGATAGAGGGTCGAAGCTACTGTGGGAGAATTTTACCTTAATCACAGTTACATTGTACATAGATAAAGGTATTTTTAAACAAAGCTAGATTATGTAGAGACATGTGTAATACTTACAACGAATGAAAATCGCAAATATAAAACCTGGACAGAAAATTACTATTGACAATTTGGACAATCCCACAAACTAAAGAAGCCTTGAATAAAAAATTACCATAGTGACACTAGGAGGCGATATGGGTATGTGAAGGATTCATTAAATATTTATTAAAAAGAAATATGAATTTAAGTTTGGTTTTAAAAAAACAATAGTATCATGTAGGTTTCAAACAGATTTGTTGAAGGCACACGGTATTCTCAAGAACTGTGTATGGTTTTCATCCTATTTCACCGAGCTAATATTCAAAAGCATGGATCATGGTGTATAACGGAGATAGGGCACGATATTCCTCAGAAAATAATTATTTTAACCAATAAAACTTTGTACAAGGAGGCGTGGTACCTGTTTCAACGACTAAAGGTTTTTCCCTAAACATCACAGTGTGCAAAGTAAATGAGAAAACCTATAACAAAACTATTAAGTGTGTAAAAATTTAAAGAGCATGGCCGAAGTTAAGGTCACAAGAAATTTTTACCTGGCCATGACCTGACTTAGGTTACGCGGTAAAAATGTTTAACACTGTCGATTATATCTTACTTACACATAGAGGAATTCCATAAACGTATGGTATACATAGAGAATAGTGAATACGTGACATTCAACAAAGAAAAGTATTGTACAAAAAGATAAAATGAATATGCGCTCTGCATAGATAGAGGGACCCTTTTCAAAGAAATATATTACATAGAGAGATGATCAAACAATATGCATTATACACAGATAGATAGATAATCCTTGTATAAATATAATTCCATAGACAAATAAGTAGAGAGTTTGCATTCTACACAAACAAAGATGTAATTCTCAGAGAAATATAATTGTGTAGATAGAGAAGAAAAGAGAATGTGTTCTACATAGACCTAAAGGAAAATCCATAGATAATGTATTGCATAGACATAGAATCACAGTACACACAATTTGTGTAGATGGAGAGATATCCCACATAGAATGCATGTTCTACATAGACAGAGGATTGTTGCTATCGGAGGGTGCAATATGCAAAGTTTAGGAAAACAAAGTGAACCATCGGATAGGGGATGTGTAATATAAAGGAGGGCTCGATACATAGGACATATGAAATACAAGGAATACGCCATGCAACTACTGTTGGGAAACCCTTTTATACATAAAAAAATAGCTTCAAACCTTTTTAAAACACCATTGCAACGAAATGATAAGTCTGGAGAGTAAGATAATCAAAGGGGAGGACTTACCATGTACTCGCTGAGGAAGAAATTGCAACAGCGGCTGCTACACCGTAAAAGGGACCAGCTAAAATGGCCACTGTTTCCTTGCTACTACAGACTCGAACAAGTTAACCTCACAACCTTTGTTACCTAGATACCACAGAGTCAAACCAATTACCATCACGACATTGATATTTTTTACCACAGAGCCGGACAAGGGTATCATTGTCATTTGTGCTATCTTTCTATCACAGAGAGAGTCAAATAAGGTTACCATCATGAGATCGTTACCTTGCTACCAAAAGAGCCGGGAAAGTTTACCATCACGGTGGTAAAACACACTGAGTGGCAAAACAAAAATGGAATGACTGTGAGGGTAATTACACTTCGTGCCTCTCGATTTTGGGGAAGGTTGAAAAGTACACCACCCTCACCACACCATGTGAATCCAACTTAAGTGGCGAGCCTGGAGTGGGGATTTCCCTGCAACCTTAGACCAGAAGGAGTAATGGTGGCCTAACACCATTGATGGATATGACCAGCTTAACACCCTAAGACTAGGTTCAGACCGCCCTATAACTACCAACATTAAATGCTTCTCGATTTCCATAAAGGACAATTTTTAATTGTAATGCAAACCCGCGGGGACTCGTTAGGGTCATAACTATATAGTTATATGGATCATAAGTTCCATATCATAGTTCAATTACTTTGGGACTTGACAACCAACACATTGTTTTGGAGTTAGTGGTTATAAACCCTAGACTCTTTCCTATGTTAAAACATAGTGTAAGTATTAAACCATGAATATATCGTTAAAGGTATTATAAACATAAGGTAAGGATTATGTAATAAGTCTTCAATATATCATTAATGGTATTATAAACTTAATGTACGGCTTCCATAGTAAGTCATGATTATATCATTAGATGTGTTATAGACATAGTGTAAGGCTTATCTAGTAAGTCGTAAATATATCGTTAAATGTTTATAATCATAGTTTATCACTTACATAATGGGTTGCACATTTATGTCTAGGCTATGGACCTTGATATGTATAGCCACCAACATGTCATTGTTAAAATGCTACCTCTAAATAATGACGCTTATCCACAAATGATGCATTGAACTTAAGCACTCTTACAGCCTTTTAGAATGAGTGATGATAATGTTACACTTACTGGATAGTTAATTAATGGCTTGAGACATGATTTTTCTTGTGACATGAACAATTTCCGTACATAATAGACATTAGTTTTCCCCCATTAATTTTTATTTTATTTTGTGAAATTTGGGTTACATTTCATATGTCTTCCTCATGAAATACTCCAACTCCCAAGTAGCATCTTCATGGATGAAGTCCTTCCATTGCACTTTTACTTGAACAATGACCTAGTTTCACAACAATGTTTCTTTCTTGTCCAAAATGCACAAAGATTCTACCTGGAACTCACCTTCTGGTTCTACCTATAACAAATTCCAATAAATTACATGAGTAGGGTCATGAAAATATTTCTTTAATAATGATATATGAAAAACATTATGAACTTTTAAATTCCTCGGTAGCACTAGTTGATATGCTATTTGGCCAATGCGAGCTAGCACTTCAAAAGGTCCACAAAACCTTGGTGCTAGTTTTGTACATCTCCCAAGTTTCAGGGAACTTTTTATTTCCTTAACCCATAGATAAACATGATATCCATCATTAAATTCTTTATGCATTCTTTTTTTTATCTCCATAACGTTTTTCGGTCCTGCACCACTTTTAAATTTTGTTGGGCCTTTTTCACTATCACTTCCATTTACTGTAAAATATCTAGTCCAACCATGATCCTATCTACTGGATTATCCCAGCTAACTGAATTCATACATTTACTAACATAAAGGATTTCGAATGGACTCATTTTGGATGAGGAATGATAATCGTTATTGTAGGAAAATTCTACTAAAGGTAATTAGTCTTCCCATTTTTTTGTTTTATCCATCATGTACATCTAGAGCATGTCTTCAATGATCTTGTTAGTACGTTCAATTTTCCCATCTGTCTCTGGATGTTAATTGGTACTAAAGTTTAGTTCATTTTCAAAACTTGCAAACAATGCCTTCCAAAAAGTTGAAGTAAACTTAACATCTTTGTCAGAAATCACCTTCTTTGGTATCCCATGTAACCTAAAAATTTCTTTCATAAAAAATTATGTAATGTGAACAACTTTGTAAGTAGACTTTACAAGTATAAAATGTGAAAATTTACTTAACTTATCCACTACTAACATAATTGAGCAATGTTGTTTTCGAGTATTTTGGAAACCTGTGATAAAATCCATTGATGTTACTTCCCATTTCCATTCTGGTAGAGGGAAAGGTTGTAATAGACTTGATGGATGTTGATGTTCCTCCTTTACCTGTTGATTTTCTATACATTTTGCGAAGTAGTCAGTTGTATCAGTTTTATTGGCCAATAAAATAGTTTTCTTAGTAATGACATCATTCTCTGATATCCTCGATGGCCCGAATAAGGATTTTTATGGATTTCATTAAAGATTAGCAATTTTAAATCCATGTAATTTGGTATGTAAATTCTATTGTTAAATTTTAGAATTCCTTCATGGTCGATATTGAAATATTCCCTGTTTAGTTTTTCAACATCTGTCATCAATTTTTCCTTTATTTTTACATATTCTTCATTTTTTGTACTTGCAGATATGATTTTGTCTTTGATATTGTTATCTTCTTTACTCACAATTATTTCATAAAATCATCTTGGCCTTATACTAAGCATGTCTACAACTTTATTTTCCTTCCCTTTAATATGTTTTATTTCAAATTCAAATTCGCTCAAGAATTCCAGCCACCTTGCTTTTCGTGCATTTAATCCTTGTTGATTTAACAAGTACTTTTGATGCAGGAGCATCACAATCACATCAAAAGAAAGGCAGACGTGGAATTGAAGTCAACACCTTGATGCATCGAAAGATCCAAAATGACCTTAACCA
This sequence comes from Picea abies, assembly GCA_900067695.1. Lineage (NCBI taxonomy): Eukaryota > Viridiplantae > Streptophyta > Pinopsida > Pinales > Pinaceae > Picea > Picea abies. Next base: position 9,851 of record CBVK0100462625.1, read on the forward strand.
AATTGGTAACAGTGTGGACATCCTTTTGATTTTCTCATTAATTCATTAGCTGTATGTAAATTTGGGCCACCGTTTGAAGAAACAAAACAATTGTAAATCCTTTACACAACTGTAATGTATTACAGGTATAGGATAATTTCCTGTATTAGTCATTAGGTTGCATTTAATTGAGTAGGTAACCACTTGAATAGAATGAAATAGGATTTAGATAGGAGGAAGAAGAGAAAACAGGATCTGAGTCCTTAGACAAGTTTTCATTGTAATGACTATAGGAGATAGAGACTGTATTTTATGTTTTTTCTCTTTGAAATGAATAGAACAGAGAAAAATGACCAAAAACTCTACGGTGTTGATACTGTTTTGACTATTAATTGTGTATTCTGTAAATGTATGATGTTTATGGTGAGTGAATGAAGAATTGAATGAGTTTCAATTGTTTCTCTTCTGTAAGTTATGCAATGTGTGCATGCAGAGCACAAGGAGTGCACGTGAGGAAGTCTTTTCAAATCCAAGCTCAGAAGAGATAGCAGGGAGATTTTTGTAGGCAGATTATGCATATTGAGAACAAGAAGTACACTTAGAAGAAAACTTAGCTTAAGTTTGAAAGCTCAGGAAGTTGAGAGAAGAGTATGCCGGGAGGGCATCAGAAAGTATTTTGAAGAAGACGCAGAGCGAAAAACGTGTGCCAAGGAAGAGGTTTATATTTCATTTGTCAGAAGATCAGGAGGAGTAGTGGCTCTAAAATTTGAGAAGAAATTTAGAATAACTTCTAATTCCTGAAGAGTTGAAGCATTCAAAGGTGGAGCACAGAAATTGACAGTTTGAAGGAAGACCAAGTACAGAGGATTGAGCAGGAGAAATTCTTCAGAAAGGAATTTTGAATACTGAATAAGATCGAAGGTTAAGATCCATTCAGGAGAAGACAAAATATTTCAAGACATTATATCTCAGAGAGGTAGCGCACTGGTTAGTCATGAGGATTTATTGGAATTTCGCAAACCAAAAGATTTGGAAGAAGCAGAGTGAAATTCGCAAAATCCTAAAATGAAAAATCCTGAAATCATCAGGACCATCCATCGAAAGGGGACACATGCCAAGAGATTAGCATTTTGTTGACTCAAAAGAGGGAAAGGTCAAAGCGGAGAATCGTGAGAACTCGCGAAGCCCAAGTTCACGATTTGATAGTGACCGTCATATATAGAGGAGCACGAAACGTTGATTTGGTGCTCCAAAATATCGACATTTCGGGAGTTGGGAGTGTGAAGGAAATTTGGTGCTCCAAAATATCGACATTTCGGGAGTTGGGAGTGTGAAGGAAATTGTTCTCGGAATTGGTGAGTCACAAAATCTTGATGCGCTTGAGAGTTAAGCCCCGAGTCATGAGTGAAGGTCATATGGCTGAAGGATAAGAGAGGAACTACCTAGTTCTAGGCCCCTGTCGGGAGTTTGGAGATCAAAGAGTCAGGGGTTGAATCACATATGATTACCCGACACATAAAATTGTAAAAGGCCTTTTGATTAGTCCTGTGGTAATGAGTGGTGGTCACGTGGAGAAGATTTTGTAATTACCACTTGTTCACACGAGTAGAGTTTCATAAAAAAATACGTTTGGATGTTTTCTTAGAGGTTCCAGCAAGGAATCGAAGACTATTTCAATTCAGTATTGAGAAGATCCTAGACAGGGAGGTCACGCAGCCCTTGGAGAGGAGGGGGTTATGCACCAAGTTCTATCAGAGCCTGAAAAATATTTGAAGTTGAACACAGTGTGTTAGAAATAGTTGAAGTGATGCCATCGAGGGTACACACAGGACCACCTATAGAAAACCACTCTATAAGAAGAGAAGTGTGAGAACTTCGTGCAAGGTTGGAAATGATGGAAGCAATGAAAAGGAGAACATCTTCCACTGGAGACGTTAGTGATGCAAAGAGTGAAGAAATAGAAGTTCAAGAAGATACAGGGGAATATGCAAGCGATGAATACTTCTTGAAGGCTGTTATGAAGTTGGGAGCCAGAGAAAATATAGACGTCCCAAGGTAATTTGGATGCTGAAGAGATGTTGGAATGGATAAGGTCCATGGACAAGTATTTTGACTATGAAGATGTAGATGAAGGAAGGAAGTTGAGACATGTTGTTATAATATTAAAGGGATATGCAACACTGTGGTGGGATGACCTGCAGGTAGAAAGGAGGAACAAAGGAAAACATAATATAAAGAAATGGGATAGGATGGTAGCCAAACTGAAGGCTAAATTCATACCTAGGGATTA
>CBVK0100462626.1:0-12119 GCA_900067695.1 Picea abies
CCCCCCTGCATGCCCGACGCAGGCGCTCAGACACTACTACTCGTGCAAAGAATATAACACATACCCAACAGAGGGATCCTTACAATTATACAATGGCTTTGATAGCTAGGTTATATGGAGAAAATAATTGCACCCACTTCAAGGATGCATGGCTGCCTTTGGCATACACAGTTGTCACCATTGGAGGTTTTACCAAATGGGTATCAATTCTATCACATTCTCTAAACAAAATGATAGAGAAAATACAGAAAGAAAAAGACAAAGATGGGTGGTTCCTACCTTCTATATGGCTTCATATTTAATTGATGTAATTTGTGCAACCAATCCCTTTCCTAGGCTCAACTAAAGATGCCACATGTCAAAACCTCATGTACATGTATATTGCTAGTTGATTTGGGTTAATAAGTGTAAGAAAAACTATGGTAGAAATTTTTATTTCTTCCTCACACCTTTGTATAGGTTACTATTTTTCAAAGAGTGTCCTAGATTTAGTAAAGAAGCAATGAGGTTGATAAATAATATTGGGAACTGATATCTCCAAGAAGACTACACTTATCTAAGAATTTATGGTGTAATTGCATCTCCTCATGTTTTCCGTAAATTTGTCCCAAATAGATTGATCCTAAGTGAAATTGCCTATCAGACTGTTTTGCAAGGGTTTAATGCCTAATTGGCTAAAGATGCAAGGAAAATAACTTTCATTCCATATAATATATACTTGGGACATTATGTGTTAGTTGAATGCAAGGAAAGAAAGACAAGAAGATAATGCAACTCTTGAATATAGATTCCCTCAAGGCCAATTTAGAAGACATTACCCCTTTGGCATGGTCACCAAACATAGCCTATATGGTCTCCATTACTTGGTCTTACACTCATGAACAATGGAACAATGAAATCCCATATGAAAATGCTATAGACTAGGATGAAGTTCAACTTAGGCTAAAGTCCAAAGATTTTGATTATTTTCATAGCATGTTATCTGATGATCAAATGGAGAAAATCAAACAACAAAAATCTTAGGCTGAAAGGATGATTAAGCAAGATGAGGAGGAGAAAAGAAAATATGAAGAATATAGATTAAGGAAAGATGAATATCTTAACATAAAAGTTGAGCAAGAAGAGAATGGAAGAAAACATGAAGTAGAGCCTAAAAAGAAAATTGAAGAAGTGCCCATAGAGCACAAGAAATATTTGAATTGATAAAAAGGAAATTCATAAAGCCTATTATCACCTTACCACAATTCAATAAAGTCTTTCAAGTAGATTGTGATGCCAAAGGAAGTGCCATCAGTGTAGTTTTGAGCCAAGAAGAAATGTCAATTACTTATTTTAACAAGAAGTTAGATGATCCATGGAGAAATTATGTTGGCTCGATGATGAACTTGAGATTTGTGGAAGGTATCTAAAACAAGCCTGATGTAGTCTAGTGTGTCTAACATATTTAACCTTCCAAAAAGAAGGAGATTCTCACCCAAGGTGCGTATGATAATTTCCATATGATAAGGTGCAATTGAGACTTCAACACACCATAATTTTTTTGCAAAATTTCGGATACCACTTTATACTTTAGTTTCCTTTCTTATTCTAAAAGGTTCATTTTTCTTTTTAAGTTTTGATGAAATTTTGTGAAAACAAATTTATTTTTTTCCTAACTTCTTTTCAAAAGAAAAACCAAATTTTTTCTAAGTCAAAAAACCCATTTACTAAGATTTTAAAATTTTTATTGGCGAAATTTTAAACTTTCATTGGAGGAAGAAGTTTACTTTGCCTCCAATGAAAAGTTAAAATCCCCCCGAATCAACTCTATACATCAGAGAGTGGTTATAATTTTTGTTTTGCAAAATTTAAAATTTTCATCGATCATGTCACAGAATAAAATTTAAAATAGCTTTGACGAGTTTGATTTACAAAGTTGAAATTTGCTTTGATTGTCAACTTGAATTTTAACTTTATAGTATTTAAAATTTTACAAGTTCACCAATGTGAAAGTTTTATTGTGTTCCAATTGTGATTTAATAAAGTTTTGGAAACTGTTGATTGGAAAGTTCAAGGTTATTTTGATAAGCTCACTTATCGGAGTACAAATAAACTTTTCTTCTACTACAAGTTGAAACAACCATGATGGAAAGTTTCAAAAATGGTCAATAACCTTTTGGATGCAATTTTGAATTTTAGTATATCGGGGTGAATTTTTTTTTTACAAAGATCCAATTATCGATATTGTTGTTTGACTTATTACTTTACATGAATATCGAAAAAACATCGCATCACTCCATTTTTTAACTGTTATAGCAAGATTTGCCTCACCATTGCTATCTTGCACAGAGGACCTTTTTCCATTTCCCTATGCAGACTTATCAACCCCTTTTTGATAAATCCAGAGCCAAAAATATATATTTTTCCACATATACGCTCCCTAACTGCTTTGGAAGATGCGTATACGCTTGCTTCTCCACTACATCTTGTGCATATCGGGATTTGTGCCAAAAAATACAAAATGAGGCGGGTTTCCATGTCACGACAAAAGATCTCTGATCTTTGGCCTTCCATATACTGGAAACGTTCTGACTCAGCCCTTCAGTTTCATTTTGGAGGCTATAAGAGCACAATTTCGAGCTATGGAAAAAGAAGAGAAAGAATTCAACTTTGAGAGCAAAGTTACTCTGGAGAAATTACTTCATATTGAGTCTACATCCCTTTGTCCCTCAAGTTTGAACACAGTGTTCAGCCCCCAAGATCTTTCCTTATTGTCGAGAGGACCTCATTACCTCTTTGATATGAGCTTGCCTTTGGTGGAGGATTGAAGTGGTGGAGACCCAGTTGGAAGGAACTGGGTTTCTTGGTTTCAAACCGTGTCGACACAGAAGTTTGTAATGTTGATACTTCAGTTGTTCAATTATTAATAGCAATACTCCTTTCCCGTCCTATCGATATCTTGCAAATATATTATTATTATCCATGGGCATGTTTGTAATGTTTATCAATGGATTGTGCTATCTAATGTGCTAACTCATTTATATATTATCACTATATACTTGCATCGCTTGTTTGTTGAGAACTTCTTGCAGGTGTAAAGCTTTGGGTCAAAGTTCTCAATGGTGGAACGACATCAAATGATTGGATCGAGGTAGGCTTCTTCCTTGTATTGCACATTAGTTTATATAGCACATGTTGGAATTGAGTTGATTTCTGCAGTCATACCTGTCTGTTGTGGTTTACCCTTGGCCATAGAGAGTTTTTCCCTTGTAACATTAACTTTTATGCAATCAATTTTGGGACTAGATTCTGATACATAAGAATGGTAATGTGTATGCATTGTGAATTCTTGTAACTTACGCCCGAAACTGAAAGTGCTAATATTGCTCCAATCCAAAGTCTGAACCTTGCTTCAATGATTGTTTAAACATATGGCATCACCATTAAATTCCTACAAATTAGTGGATATAATGTCCCACTAGATTAAATTTAGGAAATCTTGTGAAATCCAGTCTTACTGTGTGCCTGTTTAAGCCATCATAGCTAATATTTCAACTTTTTCCTATAAATGAATCGATTTCACCGAATTTACATTCATTAGGATTAATTCAAACTTTGTTTGTCTAAGTGAATTCATACCTTGTGTTATTAGAATTTATCATAATTTCTTTCTTCAACACATGACACATTTACACTATTAGAGTGTTGCTTCAAGGTCTTGATATTTGGCATTTTGATCGCAATTCCTAGATAGCAAATTGCTTGTATAATTTTGAACAAGTTCTGACATTGTTTGAATTTACCATGTAGAACAATTTTAATTGCATCACTCCTGTATTTTTCAAGAAAACTTCTCTTTCAAGTATTCTAAAAGTAATGAAACTTTCTTTGCAACAATTTTGAAATATGGAATTAATTTTCTTTGTTTTAAAGAAAAAAATTATTTTTCTTCCCATGCATTTGAAACTATTACATTCTATACAAATTAGGAAAATTACTTTTGTAATATCAAGTCTATTTTTATTTTCTTGGATAGAATGCCTCCAAGAAGGTCTTATTCTAGGATCCCTAGGAAATCTCCCAAATGGAAACAACCCATGACTGAAACCATGGAACATGGAGATATAGAGATGGAATCAATTCAAGAACAATTTATCCCAGTTGTTCATATACCCAAATCAGATATTGAGCTTGTGAGGCAAGTCTATAAGGATATAGACTCACAAATTAGTCCCCAAATTCCTCTTCCATGCTAGGGATAGATTTATAGGGGAATTCATGAGGAAGATTACATTGATGCCATACCCCCAAGTGACCCTCAAATGAGGAATGTTGAGGATATATTTTTTATCAATATCAGAAGATCATGTCCTCATTTTGTTGCTACAAGGACTCCAATAATTCCTTTTTCATAGGCATTGGAATGGATCATCTCTCACACCAATATAAAACACATAACCATTCTCAATGATGAGGGAAGATGCATTGGGTCTTATCAGCCTTCAAAACTAGAGAAATATTATAAATTTTTACAACCTAAAAAACACATGATCACAAGACTTGTAGAACAATTTAATCGAGAATGTGACACTAAAAAGATACTAGCTGGTGGGTAGAGGATAAAAGGTCTTTTATGAAAACTAATGGTGTTTATGCTACGACTGACTTGAGAGATCCTTACATTTATACAATGTCTTTGATAGCTAGGTTATACAGAGAAAATAAGTGCACCCACTTCAAGGATGCATGGTTTCCTTTGGCATACACAGTTGTCACCATTGGAGGTTTTACCAAATGGGTAACAATTCTATCACATTCTCTAAATAGAATGATAGAGAAAATATAGAAAGAAAAAGCCAAAGATGGTTGGTTCATACTTTCTATATGTCTTCATACTTAATAGATGTAATGTGTGCAACCAATCCCTTTCCTAGGATCAACTAAATATGGAACATGTCAGAACCTCATGTACATGTATATTGCTAGATGATTTGGGTTAATAAGTATAAGAAAAAACTATGGTAGAAATTTTTATTTCTTCCTCACACCTTTGGATAGGTTACTATTTTGCAAAGTGTCCTAGATTTAGTAAAAAAACCATGAGGTTGATAAAGAATATTGGGAACTACTATCTCCAAGAAGACTACACTTATCTAAGAATTTATGGTGTAATTGCATCTCCTCATATTTTCCCTAAATTTGTCCCAAATAGATTGATCCTAAGTGAAATTTCCTATCAGACTATTTTGCAAGGGTTTAATGCCTCATTGGCTAAAGATGCAAGGAAAATAAATTTCATTCCATATTATATATACTTGGGACATTATGTGTTAGTGAATGCAAAGAAAGAAAGACAAGAAGCTAATGCAACTCTTGAATATAGATTCCCTCAAGGCCAGTTTAGAAGACATTACCCTTTTGGCCTGGTCACTAAGCATAGCCAAGATGGTCTCCATTACTTGGCCTTACACTCATGAACAATGGGACAATGAAATCCCATATGAAAATGTTATAGACTAGGATGACGTTCAACTTAGGCTAAAGTCCAAATATTTTGCTTATTTTCATAGCATGTTATCCGATGATCAAATGGAGAAAATCAAACAACAAATAGCTAAGGCTGAAAGGATGATTGTGAGAAGGAGAAAAGAAAATATGAAGAACATAGATTGATGGAAGTTTAAGAGATTAACATAAAAGTTGAGAAAGAAGAGAATGGAAGAAAACATGAAGAAGTAGAGCCTAAAAAGAAAATTGAAGAAGAAGAGAAAAGGAAAAAAGAAGAAGAACAAAGAATGGTAGCTAAAGCAGTAGAGCAAATTTAGCGAGAGTTAAAACAAAATCAACAATATGAAGCAACATAGAATATAAGAAAAGAGGAAGAACAAAAACTAAGAGAAGAAACTAAGAAACAAGAAAAAGAAAAAATGGAATTAGTTGAGAAAGCAAGATTGGAGGAAGCAGAAAACAAGAAAGCTAAGCAAGTTAAACTCCAACAAGGAAACACTAATCAAAGCAGATATCAAGAAAATTTTAATAATGATGAAGGGAATATACATGAAAAAAAACTAACCAATCAGACAAAGAAATAATCAGAGCAACAAACCTAGCAACATGCATCACCTCCTTTAAGCAGTTTTATTGAATTTATGGAAGATGTAGTCATTCCTAAGTTAGGTGCAGGTAAAGGAAAATAGGTAGAAATGGAATAAGTCATTACCCCAAGTAGTTCAAAAAATACATTATCACGGGGTGATTAACATATTCTTGATCCACTTGACGATGTAGTTCATATGGAAATGATTGAATACAATAGAAGAAAGAAATATGTTGTAAAACAAACATAGAAAAGGAAAAAGATAGATCTAGATATTACCATCTTGTGCACTATAGAAGAGAAAGTGAAAAATACCCAGAAAGCCAGATTGAGCAAAATTTTAAGTACTATATTAGCCATCTCACATGCAACAATCAATAAGGCTAGATGTGAGGCGACAAAAATATAAAACTTGAAGAAATAAATATACTTGTTGGAAAATCAAGTAAAGCATTACAAGATTGCAAAAGGATTAATATAAAATTTTGTGAAAGAAAACAAAATTAATACTCTAATTAAACAAGATTTCATTTCTAAAGTGTTTAATCTGCAAGAATTGAACATGCAACTATCTATTCTTTACAATGAGAATTTAATATGGAAAGAATAATAAAAGAAAGTTCAAGACTAGTAAAACTTTATCAAATAGATCCAGAAAAATAAAGAGCATGAAGAACATGGCATCAACATGTTAACTAAATCTAAGATGTAAGATATGGAACATGATAGAAACTATTGGGGCAGAATTATCCATGAGTCTCAAAAACAAATTGAAGAAGAATGGTTAATCTGCATAAAAATATGGGATTTAATTGAAGACACTACATCACATTGCAAGATTCCAAAAGAATCAACAGGAATTTGAAACTATATCAACATTAGAACGAAGACATATACATAAGTTTCTTGGTAGTGAATCAGAAAACAACACAATTAAAATGTACTTTTTCGAAAATTAAAAAATATATTAAAATATTTACTAGGGAAGTTTTTATTTCAATGTACTTTTTCGAAAATAGAAAAGTATATTAAAATATTTACTAGGAAAGTTCTTATTTTAAGGGCTCTTAAAAAAACACATTTTCCCTCATACTACTTTATATAATGAATTATTTGTCAAGTGGGAAAATTTTGATTAGGAAGTTGTTAAGTACTTAACCCCTTCACTTGAGAGTTAAGTCATAAAAATATTTGTATAACTAATTCCATAATGTATAAATATGAGAATTAAAGGAATTGTACGAGATTTTTGGATCTTGAGAAAATGGTGGATGATATTGTATATGAATTATTTCTATTATCCGTTTAGAAGCCATCCAATGGTTTGAAACATTTTTGCAAAATGAGTATTCTAGTGCAACATAATCAGTGGATTATTTTGTTGTTAATTGGTAACTCACGATGTCGAGTAAGAGTTTCTTATGGTGTGGTTAAGTTATCTTGATTTCTGAAATTTATTTCTTGCTAATATTTTTTTTAGCAAATCTATAATGTATTCTTCTTTTTAAGGTTAATTTTTTTCTTTTAATTATTTAATTGTTGTTTATTTTATAATTTTTATGTAGATGATTAAGAATTAAATGGCTATTTTTTTAGCATTCTTTTTTATAGATTTTTTCTTTGTGTATTAGTTAAATTTTCTGCTATTGAAAAGTATTCATGTCAAGAAATATTTTCCTGTAGGATTAATCCTTGATAAAACGAGTTGTACTAATCTTTTTATCCTTTTTTTTTTTTTTGAGATTTAACTTTCAAAGACAATTCTTTTCCTCCTTTTAATTTAATATTAGTTTCACTCTTTTTATTTACTACTTCACATCAAAATCTATAAAACAAAAAAATATAAAGAAAATTAAACATATTCATAAAGCTCATTGAAAGGTTACCGGTCCATTAAACTAAAGAATTATTCCTTTTAAACATGGAAGAGTTTAATTGAACATCTTCCTTGGGTTTAGTCCATAATGTTGAGTTTTTTGGAATCCATCCCCCTCAACAAAATTGGTGTTAGAAGGAGGGCAATCTTATCTTGTGTGGCAAGTCATACTAATAACCCACATTCAGAAAGTGTTTTTCCAAACCCTGAAACTTTTTTTGAAAATCCTACACCTCAAGATTTGGAAAACCCTGAAATAGATACTGAGACCGCCATACTTTACACAATATATAATGAATAAGTAAATGCTTTTAGGCACATCACCTAGGAATATGCTAGACAAATCGGTTCTTTGCCTATGGCCCCTTTACTTCCTTGATGAAGAAATGATACACAAGTAGTGACTTGAACTAGGGAATATACATCGCTTCACATTGTAGAAGACTTGGTTGAATATCCTTGTACAACTCCATTAGATATTGAGCAATTTGAAAGTCAATCAAAATCTGACTCTAACTCGGATAACTCATATACTAATTCAAGTTTATTGAATATAGTGAATAATCAAGTGAACAACCAAAATTTGAACCAACCCTAGTTTACCCAGGATGCTTTGGCATTGCCCAGGAAAATGCGTAATCTACCTAAACACCCAAAACACTTATTACCTAAGTATGATCCTGATTTATCTGGTCCTCTGGAATATCACATCAAAAAATTTGTTTTGGATATAAGGTTAATGAATGTGCAATATGAGGATGTGATGTCCAGGCTCTTCCCTTATACTTTTGAGAATAAGGCCTCCACCTAGTATTTTAATTTACTAGTTGGGTCAATCACTACTTGGGGAAAAGTTACAAAAGGTATTCTTAGATAAGTTTGGGGAAGATGTTGGGTATGTTTTATTTTCTTTGCATGATTATCCTATGTATTGTACTTTGAAATGGGAGCAAGGGGGGTTCCATTTTTGGCTTGTTTTTGGTGTTTTTTGGCCAATGACTTTTCAGTGCATTGTAATGTAATTCCGATCAAGGAATCTAATCCAGGTCAATGGATTAGGGTTTTAGATGTCGTGAGATCCTATATATCGTATTGTAATGGTGTGGTTAATACAATGAGAGTTAGAGGTGCGACTCTAAACATTTGTTGGTTTTCTCGGTTAAGGGTTTCTAGGGTAAATTTCTTAGTACTATGTGTGAATGCTATTGTTTTCTTTTTGTTTTATAAATAATCTGTGTGCATTTCCATACTATAAAGGTTTAAAACATATAGAAAAACCACCACAATTTCTTTAATGACATAAATATTCTCTTTGGTCATGGGTCCTAAAGAGAGAGTGAAAGACTTTAAGCAAAGGTTTACCATGATTGTAAATATTCTTAGAGAAGAAACAATACCTCGGCATTAAACTTTGAGGAAGCCAAAAAATAGAATTTGAAATGATGGGCTATAAATAAAGCTAGGCTCCATTCATAAAGATGGAGTATGTTCAACCAAAAAAGAATGCTATCTTGCCTAGATTGCAACCAAAACAAACTACGTAAGGCAAATAAAAAGACAACATGGACATGGATAGTCTACAAAATATGATAAAAAAATTAAAAAATGAAATAATTGTTATCGAAAGGAATACTAGAGAAGATACCTTGAATCATAGACCATATAAACTTTTCTTTAGAAGGGATATTCCTTCTAAACCTATTGAACCCCTACCTGCAAATTTGGATCTTGATTTAGAGGGGATGGCCCTCAAGAATTTATACAACTACCATCAAGCTAATCACTCCGACAAAACTTGTCCTTGATGGATAAATGATATGAACATGGTAGAAAATAGGTTTCTAGATGGTTGCATACAAGCCTTTAGAAGGAGAAATAAAGGAATAAGTCAAGGAACAACCAAGTGAATCAACTATGGTTCTTTGGGATAGATTCCATGGTTTCAATGTTTCCAAAGATGAGGAAATAATTGAGAAATGATTATTTGTTCAAATAAATTATAACCCTAGGAGTAAAGGACCCCGCAACAAAGACAACCAACTAACTATCAAAATTGTAACACTAAGAAGAGTTGGAGTGTGACACCTATAGCTAGGACAACCTCAAACACTCCTAGTACTAGTAAATCTTCTACTAGCAGTCAAGAGTTCATGGAGTAGAATGTCGTTGAAGACTTAAAGAAAATAAAACCAAACATATAAATTCTCCACATATGAAAGATAACACGACAATGTAAGTTACTGATTAGCACTTTAAAGGACACAAATGTATAACCAATTGTTGTCACTAAAAGTGTTAATAAAACAACACATAACAACTTGAAGAATGCAACGATTAATGCTACTCTTTCGTATAAAAGGTCAAAATCCCCAAATCCTCCTTTTTTACTAACCTTTGAAATCTTCAAACATAATTTCCATATTTGTTTGATAGATTTAGGAGCATCCATAAACGCTATGCCTTATTATGTTTGTAGACAACTGAATGCAACACCAACAAAGTGCTCAACACACATTATTCAGCTTGATAGATCATAAGTAAAGGTAATAGGTGAACCACAGGATGTTTTAACTCTCAAAGACAATTTTTTTCCTCCTTTTAATTTAATATTAGTTTCACTCTTTTTTATATACTACTTCACATCAAAATCCATAAAACGAAAAAATATAAAGAAAATTAAACATATTCATAAAGCACATTGAAAGGATACCGGTCCATTAAACTGAAGGATTGTTCCTTTTAAACATGGAAGAGTCTAATTGGGCCTCTTCCTTGGGTTTAGTCCATAATGTTGAGTTTTTTGGAATCCATCCACTTCAACAAAATTGGTTTTAGAAGGAGGTCAATCTTGTGTGGCAAGTCATACTAATAACCCACATTTAGAAAGTGTTTTTCTAGACCTTGAAACTTCTTTTGAAAATCCTACACCTCAAGATTTGGAAAACCCTGAAATAGATACTGAGACCGCCATACTTTACACAATATCTAATGAATAAGTAAATTCTTTTAGGCACATCACCTAGGAATATGCTAGACAAATTGGTTCTTTGCCTATGGCCCCTTTACTTCCTTGATGAAGAAATGATACACAAGTAGTGACTCGAACTAGGGAATATACATCGTTTCACAATGTAGAAGACTTGGTTGAATTAGCACATCAATAAATATTCCAATCTCTTATCTAATTCCTCTAACCTTTAATCCTTGTACAACTCCATTAGATATTGAGCAATTTGAAAGTCAATCAAAATCTGACTCTAACTCGGATAACTCATATACTAATTCAATTTTATTGAATATAATGAATAATCAAGCGAACAACCAAAATTTGAACCAACCCTAGTTCACCCAGGATGCTTTGGCATTGCCCAGGAAAATGTGTAATCTACCTAAACACCCAAAACACTTATTACCTAAGTATGATCCTGATTTGTCTGGTCCTCCGAAAGATCACATCAAGAAATTCGTTTTGGATATAAGGTTAATGAATGTGCAACATGAGGATGTGATGTCCAGGCTCTTCCCTTATACTTTTGAGAATAAGGCCTCCACCTAGTATTTTAATTTACTAGTTGGGTCAATCACTACTTAGGGAAAAGTTCCAAAAGGTATTCTTAGATAAGTTTGGGGAAGATGTTGGGTATGTTTTATTTTCTTTGCATGATTATCCCATGTACTGTACTTTGAAATGGGAGCAAGGGGGGTTCCATTTTTGGCTTGTTTTTGGTGCTTTTTGGCCAATGGTTTTTCAGCGCATTGTAATGTAATTCCGATCAAGGAATCTAATCCAGGTCAATGGATTAGGGTTTTAGATGTCGTGAGATCCTATATATCGTATTGTAATGGTGTGGTTAATACAATGAGAGTTAGAGGTGCGACTCTAAACATTTGTTGGTTTTCTCGATTAAGGGTTTCTAGGGTAAATTTCTTAGTACTGTGTGAATGCTATTGTTTTCTTTTTGTTTTATAAATAATCTATGTGCATTTCCATACTATAAAGGTTTAAAACATATAGAAAAACCACCACAATTTCTTTAATGACATAAATATTCTCTTTGGTCATGGGTCCTAAAGAGAGAGTGAAAGACTTTAAGCAAAGGTTTACCATGATTGTAAATATTCTTAGAGAAGAAACAATACCTCGGCATTAAACTTTGAGGAAGCCAA
>CBVK0100462627.1:0-12119 GCA_900067695.1 Picea abies
GAATGATTCCATGAATGTTCGACTTCAGCTCATTTATTCACATTCGTTGGATTGTACTAGGGTACCTTGGGAGTCATTGACGTCACTGGTGTTTTCCCTCACACTTGTTAACGGCTTACCTCATTGACTGGTAATCAAGTGGTTTCTACCATTTTTGACATCAAAACACTTATTCACATGGCTATATCCGTACTACATCGGGATTAGGATGAAGACCTTGTGTTTAGATTTCACTTTGTTATCTTCTTTCGAAGGATGCAAAGGATATGTTTTGAGCATATTGATATACTATCACATAGATCCACTTTGTATTGGTCTATGGATATGTCTTATCATATCGTAGATCCACTGTGTATTTCTCATGGAGGTATAGATCCACATTATATCTTTGGTGGCTATACCCTTAATCAGTATGATTATGGATCCCTAGTGTATTTGGGGGTGGCCATACCTTAAGTCCTTTATCACTCAAGCATAGGTATCCCTGCCTTGGGTTTGAAACATATGATAACATTTGTTTGATGGTTGTTTGTAGCTTCTACCAGGTTCTCCGACTCCATCACCTTGCTTCAAAAATCTACACAACGCTTCAGTCATCAGCTTCCATCTTCTGACCTCGCACTTTGGGGGGCAATCTGTTACACGTCAAAATTCCTCACTTCGATAATGCTTTGGGGGGCAATCTGTTACACGTCAAAATTCCTCACTTCGATAATGTCCCATTGTCATTGTCGTAAGTGTTGCAAGTGTTTCACTTTTTTCGCAAGTGTCACGAACATCATATTTTCGTCTTGCATCTGTTGCATTGCAGACGATATCATAAGAACACTTGGTACACCCTCTAAGACTTGTTAGAAGAGGAAAATATGTCATTTGGCAAAGATCACAAACCTTTTTCCTTGAAGAAAGATCATCTTAAATCAATTTTTGGAGATCAATGCTCCCCTGCTCACATGCAAGGATCACTAGCACTCCTTGTCTGCTTATGAGGGAGCGCTATAGCGATCTGTTTCCAACTTTCAGGGAGCATCGATCTTTTGAGAGAATATTGGGGAGGAATTCCCCTTATTTCTAAGGATAGCTAGAAAGTATCCAAGTTAGTTTGGATCAAATCCAAGTAATAGGTTGGATCTAAGGGAAATCCCACAAGTGATGGAGTCATATCCTCAACTTATTCCAAATATATCTATGGTGGATGATCCTATCAAAGCCTATATAAGGAGGCATTCTCATATTGAAAAATGGGGAGAATATCAGTGAAAAGTATTGTCATGCTGATCGTGGGTCTTTTGAGCAAGCGATTGGAGAAGGAGGACTTGGTGAGGTTGTTGAATCTGCATCTACATATTGTAAGTACCTTGTTATGTTCTCATTAATATATGCTTGGCCTGTTTCCTTCAATTTTGTGTATGTTTACATGGGCTTGTCTCTTCTTGATAAATCTTATTTAAACTAATCTTGGTAGAATAGGAAGAATGCATTGTCTTGGTTGTCTATTGAATTGCAGAACTCCTTAAAGGGATTGAAGATAAAGTTCATCCTGGACTGAGCAAGGACAAGATTCAGAAAGAAAGGTGCATCATGTTTTCTTCCTCTTTTTCCTTTGACTAGTTTAGCTACATTTAAAGGAATGTCACTGTTCAATGTTATCTTTTTTTGTCTTGGTCATGGGGGTCTAGGATCCAAGAGGACATTCACCTCTCCGGAGGGGAATTTTCCTACAACATAAATTGGCGACTCCACTGGGGATCAAAAATTTTAGTTTCAATTTCTTTCCTTGGTCTTGTCTTATATTTTTCTCATCTTCAGATCCTACTCACTATATTTTTCCTCTTCTATACATGTGTTATCATTCCTGAAGTCATCTCACATAGACTGATGATCAAGTCTTCCTGAGATTTTGTTTTTTGGGCTGATTCTTTTTCCTTCTCAGAAACCTGTGCCCTTCTTCCTTTACATCCATAGCATTTATTTTAGTATCGATGCTCCCTTGCAATGATTTAGGGAGCGTTGTAGTGCTCTGGTGCTTATACAACCAGAGCATCGTTTTTCTCTTTGTGAAAAAATTGTTGGATATCTATGCTGGGTGTGATTTTTTGGGTTGTTATTTTGCTAAGGACTTTTTTAATGTCAGCTTGTGTCTTCTATAAAGCTTGCAACATGTTTCTTGCTAAGATTTTTTTTGGTCTTTGTTTGTATTTTTAAAGATATTTCCTTATTTTGAAATCACTATCTCTCTTCGAGATTTCAAGTTCATTTTTTATACTTTCTCGTTCATCTGATCGTTTGAAAGTTGTTACAAGCAAGACCAGAGATATTTGTACTGTTCCATTTGGTCTTTGATATTTTTATCTTTTCAAGCACTTTTTTTGAGTGAATTTTGTTATTTTGGCTTTCTTGTTGAATTTTTTTTTTTCGTTTCTTATTTGATTGTTGGGAGAGTATTCTTTTTTGTTTATATGATACTTGCTTCCATTGTCTAAAACTACAAATAGTGAAATCCTGTTTGCATAAGAAGAATTGAATCAAATCAATTAATGTTCATATTTAAACAAAGAGATATCTTTTCATGATTGGTTTTTGGATGTTAGAAACAATTTCTGAATAATTTAGCATTAAATTTGATTCTTGTTTAAAGCAATTGCATGAAATTTCTACATTCTTGTGTTTGATAGTGAAAGAAAGAAAAATAGTCTCCTTCCCATAAATAGAATTTCATTGAAAGAAATGATTGCTTATCATTTTTTTGTTGCTTCTTTGGGATTCGACTCATAATATCATCAATTTCACTCTCATTCACCTCTGAGTAAAGAACAACCACTAAAATCAATGTTAGTTAAAATTGATCTAGAAACTTTTTCTTTTTAGATTCTTCCTCCAACATTAGACTAGGATCAACACTTTGGATTAGTCTTTGAGTAAAACTCTCCAAAGAATTAAAAAACAACTTAGCATCTTGCGATAGGGAGAGAAAATCCAATTTTCGTATAAGCATAGTCAGGATCCCCCTCTCATACAGAGGTTATGCACAAGGTCATGTTCAAGAGAGCCACAGAGATTATCCCTCTGAGGTTTAACCGTTTGTAGTAATAATATTGTATATTGGGTGTTCTTCTTGAGATCCAATTGTCTTCATTTGGTCTTGGGGATTCATGAATTCGAATCCATTCGAGGTCCTCTTGAGTTATACCGGTACACCTGTCCTTAGTTCTCTTGAAGGATTTCAGACTTGTTATCCTACCCATACGTTCAGAAAGGATTGTCGACTATACCCACCCAGAGCTTGACTGACAGTTGGTGTCCTTAGTAGCCATAATATTTAGGGTCTTTACACAAGGTGACGGTTCACTGTACCTGGAATAGATGTTGGTCAAACTCACTTGGGCTCCTTGGAGGGTAAATCCACGATTACTGTGTGGAATCTTGCACCAAGGCGTAAGTATGTTAAACAGGTATCCATTGTAATTGTTCCACCCACTCATATCCTAGCCCCTTCTTAATTTGATCACGTGATGTTGGATTTCATCACCAACTAGTATGGTCATTAAGGGAAGGTTTTGTTTGCCTATTAGTTCTTCTAGATTTTTTAGCGTGTGTTGTTGATTTAATAATTTTTCAAGATTGCGATTGTAGATGATAAAGGTCTTCACAAATCACGTAGGATGCAAGGGTTTCCTCTAGAAGGCTATGAACCCTTACCTCCTAATTCACCAGAAGACATTTGCCGTGAAGAGGTAGAAAATCGTTCTGACCCTGGTAGCACTGCTACTCCTTTGTTATAAAATCCTGAAAGCGCCTTGGTTAAGGTTGAGGATCCAATTCCTCATACTACCCCTATATCAAAAGCTCCTATCGAACCACTCCTTGTTCGATTGGACACATTCGGTAACATAATACAAGAAGAAATTCAACTTTTACCATTGAGTCCAGATACTAAAACATAGATGGAAGACACACAATGTGATTATGATGAATACATAACTCTTGTCTGGTCTTCTAGCATGGTAAATCCAAAACATACACTTGTTCGTTCCATATGGAAGAATCCATCGGGACGTGATCTTTATGAATAGTTTGAATTTAGTCAGCCACCTCTTGATCCTCATGGCCCTCTTGCCTCTATTGTCGTTGAGGCAAGACTGTCTAGTCAGACTATTGACCGTCCCATCGAACAGGTAGTCGATCATGTTGTTATGTCAGCACAAATCCACCTTAATGTTGGAGTCCTAACACCTAATCATGTGCAAGATACTTCAGCCGTTACTCCCACCACTACACCTCTTCACACTATAGCTCCTCATGTTCCACAAGATCCTATTGGAACACCTTTACATCAGAGAATGCAGACCCTTTCCATACATACACAATCAACTATGAGACAAATCATGACTGGGGGGAAACCATCATCTAGTGGGCCCATCCCTCCTGGGGGAAAACCACCCTTGCACATTTCTTATGGGGTAAAACCCCCTTTTATTGGCCAAACCACAATTATCAATCAACCTATGGCATGGGGGAAACCCTCTTTTGCTGGAAACCCTTCACAATCCTGGGGAGTACCTCAAGGAGGTACATTTAATAAACCTTACCACAGGGGAAAATCATACCATAACCCACAAGGAGGAGTACCAAATCATGTTCCTTCAGGATTATATTTTGGACAACCTTATCTAGGTGTCTCAAATCCCACCTGGAGTCATAAAGGAAAAAACCCTTATCCCCCCCAAGGGTCTAATGTTTACCCTCCTTAGGGACAAACTATTTACCCTCCTCAAGGGAAAACTATTTATCCCCCACAACCAAATCAATCGACTTATACTCCTCAAAATCAACCTGGTTTCACCCCACTCATGAACATTACTCAACAACAATCGACTCCTACCAATACTGGTCAACAACAACCATATATGGGAGGCCCTACTAGATAAAATTATCCACCTCAACCAGTTTACGACCCCACTAGTGTCACTATGCCGCATCAGTATCACCCTCAGGTTAACCGACAACTACCCTTTCTCACCACACTTGATCTACCATATTTGTCTCAGTTGACAAATGATCCCATTTTGCATTTTCCTTTTTGGCCAGTAATTCCTGCTAAATTACCTTCTGACATCCCCAAATTTGACAGTAAACCTGGGGAAGACCCTAACAACCATGTTATGACATTCCATTTATGGTGTTCATCAAACCCATTGATGTATGATTCTATATGTTTGCATCTTTTCCAGCTCACACTCACAAGCTCTACAACCAAATGGTACATTGAAATTCAACGTGGTTCCTTTCAAGACTTCAACTCCCTAGCTATGTATTTTCTCATGCATTTTCAATTACCCATCTGTTACGAGACAGGTACTTAAATTTTAACCTCCCTTTTTCAAACAAACTCCATACATATCTCTTATCACATTCATGAATGGAGATGACGATGAAGGTTGATTAAAGCGACCATTCCTGACCAACTATTGGTAGAGTGGTTTACTAAATCTCGTTTAACCCCAATATCTTGTGACATCACCATGGGTGGTGTGGTCACTAAGGACGAAGCCATTTCTCGAGCTCATTACTTAGATTTGGTTTACTCCCAATTCGGTACATTGTATGAATTGATTCCAAATGCTACCCATACTCCTACCAATCCATCCAAACCTTCTTCCACGCCACATGTGTATGGAGTTATCGGTACCATCAAAACCTAATATTCATAAAATTCGAACAGAACATCAAATCTCTTTGTTTCTGCACCCGTTACAAGTTTGAATTCACTCTCCTCTACCTCCCTCCCGACTCAAATCTCTGAGGTGAATGCAGATCAATATGCTTCTTCACAACAATCTGGGGGTAAGAAGAAAACAAAAAATAAACCCAAAAAGAATAATAATAATAATGAATTTTTCAAATTGATGTCGTTGTTCATAACCAACACATTCACCGCACCATACTGGATGAGGGAGATTCCACTTGTGTCATGTCATTATCTTGTTTCAAAGGATTAAAATCACTTGTTCTTAACCAATCCCCTACAATGTTATGAGAATTTGATGGGCGAGGTTTTCATCCTCATGGAGTCTTGTAGTATTTGGTCGTTCAGTTGGGAGGTAAGACCATCTCTGTTGATGTAGAGGTAGTCGATGCTCCCCTTTATTACAACTTGTTATTAGGAAGAAGTTGGTTTTATGCCATGATCGTCATCACTTCATCAGCTTTTCGATGTGTACAATTCCCTCATCAAGGTAAAATTGTCACTATCGACAAATTATATTACTGCACCCCCAACGCTCGCACTCCTCCCACCAAGAATATTTCTTTCTTGGGAGATATTAATATCACTTATGAAAGTGTTGGTGTAGGTATTTTAAAATATTATTCCTTATGGGTACCTTCCCTGCGCCAC
The DNA here is from genome assembly GCA_900067695.1 of Picea abies. Taxonomy (NCBI): domain Eukaryota; kingdom Viridiplantae; phylum Streptophyta; class Pinopsida; order Pinales; family Pinaceae; genus Picea; species Picea abies. The sequence goes on from CBVK0100462627.1 coordinate 6,398, forward strand.
TTCCTCCCACCACACAACATATTTCCACTATCAATATGATCTCGACTATGGCGTATCAATCTTTTGAATCATCTGATCTTTGGGTTGTACCTAGTCCTATAGAATTCGATGCACTAGGTGACACTATGCCACTTAGTCCAGTTGAGTCTTCATATGATGCTATCCAATCTGCCTCTCCCTCTTTGGATGACCAACATCTATTGGCATCCAACACTTATTCGTTGTCATCTTGGTTGGATTCCTTGTCCTCTGCTTTCGAATAAATCTTACATATTTTTCCATCAAATGAATACATTATGGAAATTATTAGTATCGACAAGATACCTTGGGATGACAACCATCATCGATCATCTTTGCTTCCTAGTCTAGATGAAATTCAGGAAGATATATGCTCTATATTCCCCCTACACTCTATATTCCCCCTCGATGTTGTTGATTCTCACCAATATCCTATACATACCCAATATACTACTTCTGAGGGGAATTTAGGCAACATCTCTTCTAACATCGTTATCGATATTTCGATCAAAGAAGGCATCATGGAAAATGTTCATCTCGGTGCTAATTGTTCTCCTGAGGAAGTTGAAGCTTACCCTGTTTTATTTAAAGAATTATGCAATGTGTTCTCTTGAAGCTATGAGGAAATGCCTAGGATCGATCCTTCGATCGTTGTGCATGTGATAAAAAATTTCCCAGGCATTAAACCTGTATGACAAAAACTTCACCCGGTTCATCCTAAGAAAACTGCGGCTATAAAGGTAGAAGTTGAAAAATTGTTGAAATCCGGATTTATCTATCTTGTCCCCTTGACAAAATGGGTTTCTAACATCATTTTGGTTGCTAAAAAACAACGAACCATTCATGTCTGTGTCGATTATAGGGATCTCAACAAGTCTTGTCCAAAAGACAATTACCCTACACCCTTCATCGACCAAATCATTCATAATTGCACTGGAAGTGTTATTTTTTCTTTCATGGATGGATTTTTAGGGTATAACCAGATTGACATTCTTCCATCTAATCAACATAAGACAACCTTCATCTTCCCATGGGGGACTTTTGCTTATCGAAAACTACCCTTTGGTCTCAAAAATGCAGGTGCTACATTCCAGCAGGCCATGTCATACGCTTTCCATGATATCAAACATATTGCAGAACCTTACCTCGATGATTTACGTGCCCATTCATCTAATAGACAAGACCATATTGGTCATTTATGGGCCAATTTTCTTCGATTCTGGTTCTACCGTATCCATTTAAACCCTCACAAATGCATATTCGTTTTTGAATCAGTTTGACTCCTCGGTTTCGTTGTCTCCAAATATGGGATTAGGGTGGATCCCTTAAAAATAAAAGTTATTCTTGCTTTACCTCCTCCCAACAATCTGACCCAACTACAAAGTTTGCAAGGGAAATCAAAATTTCTTCGTCGTTTAATATGTAATTATGTCGATCTTACTAAAGAATTTATGTGATTGTTGTAGAAAGACATTTGTTTCATCTGGGATGACACTGCTCAACGATCTTTCGATGCCCTTAAGTATGCATTGACCCATATACCTCTCCTGCATCCCCCAAATTATGCACAAGACTATATACTTTATTTGGCAGCCTCTACTTCCACTATTACTATGGTGTTAGTTCAAGAGGACCCTAACGGTGACGAACATGTGATCTACTATTTGAGAAAGAGTCTATCCTGTCTCGAGGTTCGATATTCAAACATTGAAAACTTGGCTTTAGCAGCTGTCATTGTCATCCAAATATTTTTCCATTACATCTTGTTACACACTACAATGGTCATTGTGGAATCGAACCCCATGTACCATATTCTGACACGTCAAGTCCTTGGGGGAGAATATTCCAAATGGATCGTTATTCTTCAAGAAATCGATCTCAAGTTTTCCAAATCAAAAGCTAAAAAGTCCTTGGTTTTTGCGGAACTTATCTGCGATCTTCCCCATGATGATGACAACACTAAGCCCAATGATTCTCTTCCTGATGAATCTATGTTCCTCATTATCACATCAGACCCTTGGTATGGAGATATTCTTCTCTATATTCAAACCCAACATATTCAGCCTGATATCTCCCATGAAGAGTGTCGTCGTATTAGCCATCATTCTAAACTTTACCTTATCATCGGTGAAACTTTGTATCATCGTGGTATTGATACTATTCTACGATGTTGTTTAACACATGATAAGGTTGAACATGTTTTGAATGATTGTCACCTTGGAGCTTGTGGCGGTCACCTTTTTGGGATGGCTACAGCCCAAAAACTCTTACATGCTTGTTATTTTTGGCCCTCCATCTTCAAATATTGTATCGAGGCTATCAAAAGATGCCCACCCTACCAATTTTTTCACAAAAAGGCACAAACCCAGCCTGCTCCATTGGATCCCATTGTCACCATCATCGCCTTTTCCAAATGGGGCATTGATTTTATGCAATGTAATCCTACCTCTGATGGGGGGCACGATTATATCATCGTTTTCGTTGATTATTTCACTAAATGGGTTGAGGCTATGCCTACATTTCTTAACGATGGTCGTACTGCAGATCTCTTCATTTTTAACCACATTACCACTCACTTTGGTGTTCCACAAGACATTGTCACTGATCACAGCTCACATTTTCAAAACCAGATGATGAGTGAGTTACATGTCAAGTTGGGTTTTTGCCATGAAAACTCATCCCTCTGCTATCATCAAGAAAATGGACAACTTGAATCTATCAACAAAGTCCTTAAAACCATGATCCAACGCATGGTGGGTGCAAACAAAACTTCTTGGCACTTGCGACTTTTCTCCGCCCTATGGTATTACCACACCTCAATGAAAATTGCAACTAGATTCACTCCATTCCAGTTGGTATATGGTGTTGAAGCAGTGTTACCAATAGAGTGTGATATCCCTTAGTTGAAAATCACCGTAGAACTCCTGACTCATACCTCTACTGAAGAGGAATGATTCTTATATTTGACTAAGTTGGACGAAACACATCATGATTCTTCTCTCATTAACGAGACGTATCAAAAATGAATGAAGATTCAATATGACAAATCCATTCAACCTCGTACTTTTGCAGAAGGAGACCTAGTCCTCGTTTATGACCAAGTTGATGATAATATAGGGACAGGAAAGTTAGAACATCTGTGGCATGGACCCTATATCATAAAATGTGTATTACATAGAGGTTCCTATGAGCTAGTTGGCTACGATGGAATGTCTCTCAGTGAACCCCGGAATGGGCTTTACCTCAAGAAGTACTATGCATAGAACATTTGGCATGTGTTATTTGCACACTATTGTACTATATTTTTGATTTGGTGTGTCTTTTCTATTGCGTGTACAAATTTTGTTTTAGCCACTTATACTTTGTCTTGTGATTGCATGCGTAAATGACATGTCCCTTTCCCATATTTGTTGGGTTTGCAGATGGCGCTAGTCGGCACAACCAGAACATTGCTTCTGTAGCTTGGGTCATTTATCACTATGATGATTTGGTGAGTTCATGAGGTGTTTGCCTAGGATTGACAACCAATAACATGGAGGAATATCACATTGTCATTGGACTTTTAACTGAGGCCTCCTCTCTAGGTATATCTCATATAATAATTAACCTAGACTCTCAACTCGTGGTTTGTCATATTAATTGAGTTTACACCATTCGCAACCCTATCCTATTGCGTCTCCACCTAAGAGTTCGTCATCTTGAGAGAATGTTTGAATTTCACCAATACAGGCACATACCAAGAGAACTCAACACAACATCAGATTCGCTAGCAAATTATATTTTGGATCGGTATCTTTCTCATAGATAAATTTTTTTAAAGAAAATGAATCACATTTACATTAAAAACATCACACAAGATAATTTGTAACATCATTGGAACCAAAAAACTCGAATATATATATATAATGCGTGATAGAAACAGTTTGTTTACATCAAAACGTACATAATAGAGAAAAATCTGGGCCCTCATGCCCATGATATCTTCATGAAAAAACTACAAAACATATGGAGGATACTAGTCCTCCTACACCACGTTGTGCTCCGAGAAGCACACCACTACATGGGCCACTCGTCGAAGCAAGTGGTTCAAACTCTCAGGAACCCATACTGTATGCCTTTGCAGATGAAGAGGTATGTCTGGCCTCCTGAGAGGTGGGACACCCATAGTGAGACCTCGAAGGTTCCTCTCAACCTCCTGGAGTTCTCCCACTGCCACCTCATGCTCTACAGCTATATTCACATCTCCATGATGCCCTAGTGTTGACATCTCTGTCGGACATGATGCGCCTCTATCTGCATGATGAAACAAAAAAAATTTTTAAGTCCCTCTTTGTACACATAAAAATAATATAAAAAACAAAATCAAAAACACATGACAAGGTTTGGTTTCATACCTGAAACATCCCAGTCAATACCTTTTGGAAGCACCAAGTCCATGCTCCCTCGAAAATCCACTCTGGCGTATGGAAATTCCTCGATAACAATTAACTGCCTTCTCCAACAAACGAAGAATTCAGCTGTGAACTTGAACTCTGAGTCGGTCCCCAATCTTGGGGAAAAACTTGTCCATCTTTCCATATGTGTCTCATTCATTGGTCGTGCTATCAATGCAATATATGGTTGCATCTGGGGTATTCATTCCAAAAAGAACGAAAGCAAGAAAGAGCCATAGCCAAATTTTTTCTTCCTCCCAATCATACACTTCATGATTTGATCCTTCACGTTTCGAAGGAATATTGCACTCCAGTTAAATATTATAGACTCCATGCATTGTAGAGCATAAGACATTTGATATTTTGAAGCCAAATGTGCACTTGTGCTACCTGCCAGGATGGTGAAGGAAAATAAAATAAATATTAATGCCAAATCTCTGATATCCTTGATCATGATTCGTCCCCCTACTAATTGTGACCTTGGAATACAATGGTTAGCCACATACACCTCGGTAGGCTAAGGAGTTGCTCGATGCCCAGACAAAAGGATAGGAGCCCCTCTTATTGAGAGGTTGGTCAAAAAGTACATGTCATCCAGCTCAATTTTGAGTAATTGTGGTCCAATACGGAATGCATGTTCGTCATCATCCCACAGTCTAATTAGATACTAAAGTAATAAAACTTATTTCTTCATATTTCTTAATTTGAAATACTTGAGGAGCCCTCAATTCCTCAAAGAGGCCATTGTCTTATGGTTTTTCAATGTAGATATATCGTCGAGCTCATGCTTGCTTTCTTTCCATTCAATCATGGTTCTATTCCATGCAAACTACAAAAACATATATTTAAAATCCCTTAGTCAATCTCTCATAGCAAAAAATTGGGTATTGTTAGCATGAAAGCAAAACAAATTTCATTTATGCGTCGGCGCTCCCCTAAGATTATTATCCACAAGGCTCTAGCACTCCCCAGGCACACACACAAGGGCATTGAAAACACGATTAGTGCTCCCCTCACCCCTTTGAGGGAGCGTCGATCTAGTTCAGCACCTAAGGCTTTCTAGGAGCCCAGAATAGTCTAAAAACTACCTAAAATACAATTATAAATCATGAGAAATGACTAGAATGGTTAAGTGACCAACCTAGTCCAAACAGATGTGAAAACAGTCAACCACAGCTCTGGTGCCCACAGCTTGAAAATCTCCCTCCAAGGTTGAAAATACCAAAGCTAGAAGAAATTGGTGAAAATGAAATGGTAAATGAAATTTCTAA
>CBVK0100462628.1:0-12119 GCA_900067695.1 Picea abies
CAACCCTATCAAATAGTAAAATAGGTTAAGAATTTCATTTACCAATTGATGTTTACCAAATTCTTCTAGCTTTGGAAATTTTCACCTTTGGAGGGCGATTTTCGAGCTGTGAGTATGGGAGTTGCGATTAGCCATTTTTGATTCCGTTTGGACTAGGTTGGTCACCTTTCCTTTCTAATCATTTTTTACGGTTTAATTTTGTGTTTTAGCTCATATTTAGAGTGTTATGAGCTCCTTGGGAAGCCCTAGGCACCGAACTGGATCAACACTCCCTCAAAGGAATGAGGGGAGCATCGATCGAGATATTAGTTCCCTGATGCACATGCCAAGGGAGCGCTGGTGCAGAACCAAACTTGTTTTTGCATTTTGGGATAAAAAGACACAATTTTTTTCCATACAAGGTTGACTAAATATGTTTAATTGGTTGTATTTGCAGATTACACAGATCATATAGCCATGATTGAATAGAAGGAACACGAACACGAGTTTGACGACATTTATGCTTTACAAAGACCTCAAGCAAGAGAGGCTTTGCGGAATACATTTATGCTTTACAAAGACCTCAAGCAAGAGAGGCTTTGCGGAATTTTGGTCTACTCAGGTACTTTAAACTCCTAAATATGAGGAAAGAGGTACTATTACTTGAGTACCTGATTGGTTTGTGGGATGATGTCGAACATGCATTTCTCATTAGGCCACAACTTCTTGATATTGATATTGACAATGTGTACTTTTTGATAGCCCTCTCGAGGAGAGGGGCTCCTATCCTTTTGTTTGGACATCGGGAAAATCCTCAGCCAACCGAGGCATATGTGGCTGAGCACTTTAGACCAAGATCTCGATTAGTAAGTGGGAGAATCATGATCAAATATGTGAGGGATTTGACACTGAGATCGATTCTATTCTCCATTACCAAATTGGTGGGTAGTACTAGCACTCATCTAGCTTCAAAATCCTAGATGACATATGATTTACAATGTGTAGAGCCCAGGTTATTTAACTAGAGTGTAGGGTTCCTTCAGAATGTGAAGGAACATATCTCAAAGTGAAGGACAGGTAGGCAGAAGCAATTTGGATATGGATCTTTCCTAGTTTTTTCCCTTTTGGAGTGAGTACCCTAGATGCAGCCACAGGTTGCGTTGATAGCATGACCTGCGACCGAGACATGGATGGAGAGATGGACCAGTTTATCCCCGAGATTGGAGAATGAGCCCTCAACATTTAAATTTACAGCTGATTTCTTCGCTTGGTAGAGGAGACATATGGTTTTCATTGAGAATTTTCCTTATGCTGGAGTGGACTTTTGGGGCAGTGCAAAATTGGTGCTCCCTTAGGGAATTCAGTGGGATGTGTCGGGTAAAAAACTAAACCTTGTCATCTATTTATTTTTTATATTTTATATTGTTTTTGATGTGTACAATGAGGGATCTAAAGAAGTTTTTGTTTCATCATGCATAAAGAGGTGCATCACGTTCAATAGAGATGTCGGCACTGGGACATCGTGGGGACGTGAAGGTAGCAGTGGAGCATGAGGTTGTAGTGGGAGGACTTCGAGAGGTCGAGAGGAGCCTCCAAGGTTTGACCATGGGTGTCCCACCTCTTAGGAGGCGAGACGTTCCTCTCCATTTGTAGTGACATATAGTAGGATTTATTGAGAGTTTGAATCACTTGATTTGACGAGTGGCTCATGCAATGGTGTGCTTCACAGAGCACAATGTGATACATGAGGATGACTAGGATCCTCAACATATTTTGTAGTATTTCATGATGATATCATAGGCATGAGGGCCCATATTTTTTCCCTATTATGTACCTTTTGATGATGTATTTTTAAAACAAACTTTTGATATCACGCATCTATACACACACACACACACACACACACACACACACACACACACACACACACACACACACACACACATATATATATCCAAGTTTTGTGGTGCCTATTAATGTTACAAGTTATCTTATGTGATTCTTTAATGTATATGTTATTCATGTCTTTTTACAATTTTTTTTATCTATGAGCAAGATAACAATCTGTTATGTAATTATCTAATGAATATGACATTGCATTGAGTTCTCTCGGTATATGTCTGTATTGTACAAATTCAAACGATCTTTTGAGATGGTGAACTCTTAGGTGGAGATGTAGTAAGACATGGTTGCGAATGACACAATCTCGATTAAGATGACAGACCATGAGTTGAGAGTCTAGGTTAATAATCAAATGAGTTATACCTAGAGAGGAGTCTTCAGTTAAGAGTATGATGATGGCATGATATTTTTCCATGTTATTGGTTTTTGATCCTAGGCAAATTCCTCTCGAACTCACCAACTCACTAGAGTGGTAAATGACCCAAGTTGCAGAAGCAATGTTATGGGTGTGTCGACTAGCACCATTCGCAAACTCGACAAACATGGGAAAGGGAGATGTCATCTATGCACACAACCGCAAGACAAAGTATAAGAAGCTAAGACAAAACTCGTACACGCAAGAGAAAAGACACACCAAATCAAAAGTATATAGTACAATAGTGTACAAATCACACATGTCAGATGTTATATGCACAATACTTCCTGAGGTAAAGCCCATTTCGGGGCTCACCGAGAGATATTCCATTGTAGTCAACTAACTCATAGGTGCCTCTTTGTAATACATGTTTTATGATATAAGGTTCATGCCATAGAGGTTATAACTTCCTTGTCCCCAACTTATCGTGAGCTTGGTCATAAAAAATGACTAAGTCTTCTTCTGCAAAAGCCCGAGGTTAAATGAATTTCTCATATTTATTCTTCATTCATTTTTGATACGTCTCATTAATGAGAGAAACATCACAATGTGTTTTGAACAACTTGGTTAAATACAAGAATCGTTCCTCTTCAACAGAGGTATGAGGCAGGAGTTCCACGGTGAGTTTCAATGGAGGGATCTCACAATCGATTGGTAACACAACTTCTACACCATATACCAACTAGAATGGAGTGAATCTAGTTGCAGGTTTCATTGAAGTGTGGTAGGCCTAAAGTGCGGAGAAAAGTTGCAAGTGCCAAGAGTTTTTGTTTGTCCCCACCATGTGTTGGAGCATGGTATTTAGGACTTTGTTGATAGCTTAAAATTGTTTGTTTTCTTGAGGATAGTAAGGGGATGAGTTTTCATGGTGAAAATCAACTTGACATGCAACTCACTCATCATCTGGTTCTGAAAATGTGAGCCGTGATTAGTGACAATGGCTTGTGGGAAACCAAAGAGAGTGATGATGTGGTTAAAAACAAAGAGTGCTACAGTACGACCATTGTTAAGAAATGTAGGAATGACCTCGGCCCATTTAGTGAAATAATCAACAACAATGATGATATAACCATGCCCCCCGACTGAGGTAGGCTTACATTGCATAAAATCAATGCCCCATTTTCTAAAGGGGTCGATGACAACAATGGCATGAAGCGGAGCACGGTGGATATGTTCCTTTTTATGAGAAACTTGACAGGGTGGGCATCATTTGACGGCCTCGTTATAATCTTTGAAGATAGAGGGCCAAAAATAATCAACACGTAAGATTTTCTGGGCTATAGCCATCTCAGAAAGATGACTTCCACAAGCTCCAAGGTGACAGCCATTCAAAATGCATTTAGCCTCATCGTGGGTTAAACAAAATCATAGGATAATATCAATACCATGGCGGTACAAAGTGTCATCGGTGATAAGGTAGCCTTTAGAATGGTGGCGGATATGGTGACGTTCGTCACGTGAAATGTCTAGCTGGAAATGTTGGGTTTGGAGATAGAGAAGCATATATGCATTCCAAGGGTCAGACGTGCTAATGAGGAACAGGGATTTGTCAGGAAGAGAATTATTGGGCTCAGTATCCTCATCAATAGAGGGAAGATCACAGATTAGTTCCGCAAAAACCAACAATTTTTTAGATTTTGATTTAGAAAACTCAAGATCGAATTCTTGGATAATAACGATTCATTTGGAATATTTTCCCCCAAGGACTTGACGAGTTAAGATATGGTACATGGGGTTTGAGTCTACGATGACCGTGGTAGTGCGTAATAGGATGTAATGGAGAAATATCTGGACGGAAATAACCGCAACCAAAGCCAACTTTTCAACATGTGAATATCGGATCTTGGGACCAAATAGACTCTTACTCGGATAGTAGATCACATGTTCGTCATCATTAAGATCCTATTGAACTAACACCATATAAATAGTGGAAGTAGAGGTGGACAAATAAAGGATATAGTCTCGTGCATAATTGGGTGGGTGCAATAGAGGCATGTGTGTTAAGGCATGCTTAGGGGCATTGAAAGAGAGTTGAGAAGTTTCATCCCAGATGAAAGGAGTGTCTTTCTATAACAATATCATAAATCCTTTAGTGATTTCAGCGTAATTACAGATGAAACAGCGAAGAAAGTTTGCTTTCCCTTGAAAACTTTGTAGTTGGGTCAGATTGTTGGGAGGGGGTAAAGCGAGAATAGCTTTTACTTTTAAGGGATACACCCTAATCCCATATTTGGAGATGAAAAATCTGAGGAGTTAGATTGATTCAACAGCAAAGATGCATTTGTGAGGGTTCAAACAGATGTGGTAAAACTGACATCGAAGAAATATGGCCCGTAAGTGAACAATATGGTATTGTTGATGAGATGAATGAGTAGGTAAGTCATCGACGTAGGGTTCTACAATATGTTTGATATCGTGGAAAGCATACGACATGGCTCATTGGAAGGTATCTCCCATGTTTTTAATACCAAAAGGTAGATTTCAATAAGAGAACATCCCCCAAGGGAAGATGAAGCTTGTTTTATGTTGATCAGACAGTAGAATATCAATTTGGTTATACCCTGAGAAACCATCCATGAAATAAAAAATGATGTTGCTAACGCAATTATCAATGATTTGGTTGATGAAAGGTGTAAGGTAATTGTCTTTTTGACAAGCCTTATTAAGGTCCCTATAATCAATGCAGACATGAATGGTCCCTTGTTTCTTATCGACTAGAACGATGTTAGGGGACAGGATAAATAAAACCATACTTCAATAGTTTTTCAACTTCTGCCTTTATAGCCGCAATTTTCTTAGGATGAACCGAGTGAAGTTTTTTTCGTACAGGTTTAACGCCTAGGTAAGTATGTATCTCATGCACAATGATCAATGGATCAATCCCTAGAATTTCTTCATAACTCCAAGTGAAGATGTAACAGAATTATTTGAACAAAGCGGTATAATATTCCACTTCCTTAGGTGAACAATTGGCACCGAGATGAACATTTTCCACAATACCTTCTTTGATTGAGATGTCTATAGAAATCATAAAAGAGTTGTTTCCCAAATTCCCTTCAGAAATAGTGTCCTAGGTAAGTATGGGAGATTGGGGAGAATCAACAACATCGTCAGGAAAGAAAGAGTGTATATCTTTCTCAATTTCATCCAAACTAGGAAGAATAGATGAATGATGATGGTTATCATCCCAAGGTACCTCTTTGATACTAAGCATTTCCATAATGGATTCATCTGATGGAAAAATCTGGAGGATGTAATTGAAAGTAGAGGATAAGGAATCCAACCAAGATGGCAACGAGTAAGCAGTGGATGCCAACAGATGTTGGTCATCCGATGAGGGAGAGCCAAATTGGATAGCATTGTATGAAGCCTCAGCAGGACTAAGTGGCATAGTGTCACCTAGTGAATCAAATTCTAAAGGACTAGGCACAACCAAGGATCGGATGATTCATAGGATTGATAAGCCATAGTCGAGATCATATTGATTGTGGCAATATGTTGTGAGGTGGGAGGAAGCAATGTAGGTAAGGTACCCATAAGAGAAGAGTCTTTTACAATACCTACTCATACACTTTCATAAGTGATATTAGAATCTCCAAAGAAAGGAATGTTGTTGGCTACAAGAGTACAAACGTCAAGGGTATAGTAATCTAACTGATCAATAGTGACAAGTTTACCTTGATAGGGGAATTTTACACATCAAAACATGAATGAAGTGACGACAGTCATGGCATAAAACCAACTTCTTCCTAACAAGAAGTTGTAATTGAGAGGAGCATCAACTACCTTCACATCGACAGAGACAGTCTTGCCTATATCAATTGAATAGCTAAGGACTGCAAGAGTCCATGGGGACAAAAACCTCACCCATCGAATGCTCGTAAAATTGTAGGGGACTGATTAAGTGTAGGTGATTTCAAACCTTTCCAACAAGATAACGACATGACACATGTGTAGGATCCCTCATCCAGTATTGTGTGATGAATGTGTTGATTATGGACCACAACATCGATCTGAAAAGAAAGCTAGTGAGAGAGTCATGACTTGAAATTATCAAGGTTAAACGTGATATTATTAGATGACTCAAGATTGATTTCTCCTATGGTAGCCAAGAGTGTTCTACGATGACTCGGGCAATGTTGTAGAACTTTGAGAGTAGACATAGCACATGGTGCTTGAGCCAAATCTTCAACAATGTTGTAGTTTTGGGCAACACACAAACTAGGATTAAAAGTTGATTTTCGAATAGTGCTCTTGGGAGAGTGTAAGATAGAGTCGAAAGTAGGTTTCTCAATCTGAAGTGGTCCATATTGAGGAGTAACGACACCGATAATTCCATCTGCATGAGCTATGGAAGATGGTTTTGATGGATCAGTGGAGGTGCGAGGAGCATTCGGTATCAACTCATACAAAGTACCAGATTGGGAATAAACCAAATCCAAGTACTGAGCATGAGCAATAGCTTCCTCTCAGTGACAACACCACTCATGGCGATGTCACAAGCAATTGGGGGTAAAAGAGATTTAGTAAACCATTCTGCCAACAATTGGTCAGGAATGGTCCCTTTGATCAACCTTCGTCGTCGTCTCCACTCATGAATGTGATCAAATATATGCACGGAGTTAGTTTGATGAAGGGAAGTCAAGATTTATGTACTAGTATTGTAACGGATGGATAATTTAAAATGCATGAGAAAATCCATGGCCAGGGAGTTTAAATCTTGAAAAGTACTGCGTCAGAGTTAAATGTACCATTGGGTTGTTGAGCCCTTGAGTGTGTGATGGAAAAGATGCAACTGGATAGAATGATGTAGACCCCCCCTTCTCTCCTAAGGGTTGTGCGACCTCCCAGTCTAGGATCGATCAAGAAACCGAATATATCTGACTCTTCGGTCCCTCAAGAACCTTCAATCAACTAAATAGGCCCCCTTCTTCTTAAGGCGTGAGTTCTATGGAACTCACGGGCTTCTCCTTAATGATTTTAAAGATTTAGCATATATAAGAGCTATCTCTTCTCTAGCTAAGCCCCTTCCCTCATGTGACCACTGGCAATGACCACTCGCTTGAGCAAAAGGCACTTCATGACTTCGTGTCTCGCATCCCCGGAAGTTTTTCTACCTCCGTTCTCCCAAATTTCAAACTCTCTAACTCTGCTTGCATCAAATCGGTGGCCCACACTCCTCCGTGATCTGAATTTTATGATTAAGTCACGATTTATCACTTCACGTGGCATGCGGTTCCTTATCTCCCTTCCTCAAACTTCTGAAATTGTGATCACGCCAAATCGACGGTCTACAATCTCTGTGATCCAATGATTCTTCTCTCCCCTTCATGAATCAAGACTTTTCACTTCACAAGGTTGAAATATAGCTCGTCTCTCATCTTCTGAACTCTGAACTTGCGAGTTATGATTGCTAGATCAACAGTTCACAATCCTCGCGATCCAATAGTCCTGATCTCCTTTTCGCATATCAGGACTTCACGTTTCACAAAGTTGGAGGACCATTCACTTCCCTTCTCCTGATATCTGAACTTCCAATACCTCCTTCTCTCGAAATGAATCGATGGTCCAAATCTCTCCTCGATCTGACGATTTAGATCAAATCACAAACTCTGATTTCGCGACTTCTCACAATCTCTTATCTCTAACTTCTCGAATTGTGAACCTCTGGCTAGACCAAATCTATGGTCTATGATCTCCCTTTGATTGATGGCTGCAATCAAGTCGTGAACTCAGACTTCATGATTTTTCACGATATTTACCTCTGGCTATCTCGAGCTACGAATCAACGAAATTCTAATCTTTTGCCACATGTCCTCCTTGACAATGGATAGTCCCGATGGTTTCGAAACTTTGTAAGTCCGCTTCTCCTGTACACTTTCAAAGGATTATCATTAGTGCACCTTACCTTGATTGGATGGATATGATCCTTTTGCCTACAAATCGGATGACTGAGATCCTTTCTCTTCTTTCACGCTTAGATCGAATGGTTGAGATCTTTTCCTTTGCGCTCACTCCTCATTGTCTAGACACTGATCGAACGATCCAGATCTTTCCCCTAAGCTTACGCTTTCTTCTAACTTAGAAGATTTTGAAATTTTCAAAGGATTTGACCTTTATCTTCCCGCAAGTCCATTTCTTGGATCTCGTTCACACTTCTTGGAAAGTGCTATCCCTCCTGAGCTTGATCTCCTCAAAGATTTTTATCTCTCAAGCACTTCTTCCTTTTCTAGGAAATTTGTCAAACTCAAATATAAATATTTCTTGAAAATAAGTCTTCCCACCTTCCTGGCATTCTTATATTCTTGTCCTTTGACTTCTTATGGAGTCTCTTCGACACTTAGTTGAATTCTGGAACCATGCACTCCTTACAACCGCTTCTTATGCAAGATCTTAATTCTTGTGGATGATTGTGCACTCCTTACAACAGTCACTTTGCACTCTTTGCAAAGGAATTCTTACGCTATTTCTTTTAAGATTACGAGTCAAAACAGACTATGGCAATGCACTCCTTGCATACTGTGTGCACACCTTGCACCAGCTCATGAAGAAAAGTGATTTGAATTTTTATGCAAGCATTTAAAAGCTACATTCACTTGTAGCCAGATTCATTCGTTCTTGAAAAGATTGACAACAACAATAGGGAAATTACAAAAAACAACCTCATACATTGGATCAATTTTCCTCTGTTATCTTCATTCAAAATCATGAAAAATGGTTACAGCTAAAATCAAAAAGCAACTAATGTTCACTGCTCATAAATTCCTACTTTCTCGCAACTCTCGTAACCCTTCATTAGGGCGTACAAAACCTCTCTTTATAAAAAAAGAAACAAACTAATTTCTACCTAATTGTGGTTACATTGATACTAGGGTTAAAATCCCAGGTCACATGTGTTCATTCTGTCTACGCACACGATCTTTAATTTTTCTGTTTATATCAACTGCAAAATATCTACAATATCAGCTCATGTTCGAGGTTCTGAATTAGTCCTCAGGCGCTGAGTTGTCCTGCCACATGTACTTATTGACGATTCTCCTACATCATACTCCCCTGGGAAAAAATTCATGGACTCTTGTCCATGAGCTCCTACACCGACTTGCCATGCTTCTATATATCAGCTCCCAACTGGCATCTTCTATTGGGTGTCCCTTCCACTTGACTAGATACTCAAAATAGGTCTTCCTTCGAGTCTTCTTACCAATCCTCTGATCAACGATATTTTCCATCTGTGGTTTTTCTGTTGTAGGCATTTGTTTCTCCCACTGAATCTTCTCTTGATCTTTTGATCCCTCTGTTCTGCCCTTCCTATAAGGATACAGTTCTGAAACATTGAATATGGGTGATATGCCCACATCATCTGGAAGCTCGATCTCATAGGAGTTTGCATCAAACTTCCTCAAGATCTTACATGGTCCTACTTTATTCATCTTTATCTTGTTATATGTTCGCCTAGGGAACCTTTCCTTCCTGAGATGTTCTAGAACCTGGTATCCTATTTTAAATTGAAGTTCTTTGTGATGTTGATCAGCTATGTGTTTGTACTCTTGTCTAGAACTCTGCAACTACCCTCTAATCTGGCTATGGAGCTTCTGCATTTCTACAACAAAATATTTTTCTCTAGCACTTTTGATCTCACTCTGTTCCAAGCCTCTCAACTCATATAGTCCCCTGGGTTGCATTCCATACAATATTTGGAATGGGCTCTTCCCAATACTCCTGTTTGGTGAGTCATTGTATGGAAATTATGCTTGTGGTAGAATATGATCCCACTGATTATGGTGCTCGGTGACCAAACTCCTCAATAAGTTTCCCAAACTTCTTATTACCACCTCAGTCTGCCCATCTTCCTAAGGGTGATAAGCTGAGCTGAAGGAAAAATCAATCCCTAGCTTCTTCCATAGTGTTCTCCAAAAATGACCAACAAATTTTGTGTCTCTATCCGAGACAATGCTTTTAGGTAGGTCGTGAAGTCTCACAACTTCCTTAAAGAACAGATGTGCAACATGTGTTGCATCCCTGGTCTTCTGACATGGGATAAAGTGTGCCATCTTTGAAAATATATCCACCACCACAAATATGAAATCGCATCCTCTTTGCGTTTTTGGCAATCCCAACACAAAATCCATGCTTATTGCATCCCTAGGCCTCTCTAGTATGGGCAATGGTTGATACAATCCAGTGTTTTGCCTTTTACCTTTTCTATGTTGGCAGATCCTGCATCTGTCCATGAATTTTATCACATATGTTCTCATACTTGGCCAATAGTATGAACTGCTCAACTATGCAAATGTCTTATCATGGCCGAAATGTCCAGCCAATCCTCCGCTATGTTTTTTCTTCAAAAGGTTATCCCTCATTGAGCATTTTGGTATGCACAATTGATTTCCCTTGAACAACAATCCCTCTTGAATCATATACTCTATCCACTAGCTCCTATCTCTCAGCATAGGATTCACACATCCTTCATATGCTTCCTTGAAATCTAGATCATCACTGTACATTTCCTCAAGATGTTGAAACCCTAAGGTCTTTACCTGAAACTCCTGTAGAATCAAACATCTCTTGCTCAATGCATCAAAAACTTTGTTAGCATTCCTAGCAATATGTTTTATGACAAAAGTAAAATTCTTCATAAACTCAATCCACTTCGCATGCCTCTGATTCAAAAAGTAAAATTCTTCATAAACTCAATCCACTTCGCATGCCTCTGATTCATTTTTTCCTGTCTGGTTATGAATTGTAAATCTTGGTTATCACTATACAAGACAAATTCTTGTGGGACAAGGTAATGTCTCGGTTTCTTTAGGGCTTGAATTATGGCATAAAACTCCTTATCATAGGTGAAGTATTTTCTCTTAGTCTCATTCATCTTCTTGCTGAAGTAAGCAACAGGTCTATTGTCCTGGATCAAAACTCCTCCAACTGCAATGCCACTTGCATCACATCTCACCTAAAACATCTTTCCAAAATTTGACAAAACCATAATTGGTCACTTTGTTATCTTCTCCTTCGGTATATTGAAGATATTTTCAGCCTCCTCTGTCCATTTAAAATACTTGTGCCTCTTCTTCACTGTATCAATCATTGGTGCACAAATCCCACTGAAATATTTGATGAAATTCCTATAGAAACTCGCTAATCCATGGAAGCTTCTTACCTCAAACATACGTCTTGTTGATGTCCATTCCTTGATTGCTTTCACCTTCTCTGGATCCATCTTTAATTATTTTGTAAAGATCACAAAACCCAAGTAAATGAGTTATGTCTTCATAAAAGAGGACTTCTTTAGGTTTATCAACAGCTTCACCTGTTGTAGTCTCCTCATCACTAGTGTCGGGTGCCTCAAATGCTCCTCTTTAGTCTTGCTAAAGATCAATATATCATATAGATACACAACCATGAACTTGCCAATGAAATATTTTAGTATTTCATTCATCAATCTCATAAAAGTACTCAGGGCATTGGTTAATACAAATGGCATAACAAGCCACTCATACAAACCTTCATTTGTCTTAAAGGTTTTCTTCCACTCATCACCTTCTCTCATTCTGATAGTGATCTTATTAATGGTTCGCGAGTCTGTACACATTATCCATCCTCCATCTTTCTTTGGACTCAACATGGTTGGTATTGCACATGGACTCAAGCTCTCTCTGATCAAACCCTTGTCTAACCATTCCTGGACCTGGGTCTTTACCTCCTCATTCTCTCAAGGTGTCAGTCTGTATGCCGCTTTGTTTGGCAGACTTTATCTTGGTATCAAATCAATATGATGGTTGATACTTATGATGGGTGGCAATGAGTTAGGAAACTCATCCAC
>CBVK0100462629.1:0-12118 GCA_900067695.1 Picea abies
TCAAAGGTCATCCTAATGGTTAGACTAGGGGAATGGGATAGATGTGCGGGGTATAAGATGTAAAATGATAAAAATGATGGGAGCGGACGATGGCTCTGCAAATCCCCCTTGGTGGCTAACCAAAACCATGAATATCAACTTGCTAAGTCACCCCATCAATCACCCCGACAATGGTCAAGTGGATTAGTGTAAGATCCAAGCAGTCATCGGAAATGAAAGGAACCTAATGCAGATATAAGAAAGTTATAACGATCAAACATGACACATACCATGATACCTCGGGCCAATTACCTCATGGAGCAAGAGTCCTCTCCGATGCAAATCCAAGCCGGTGGTGATGGAAGCTGCTACTGCTGACAGGAAAAATCTAGAGAAAAAAGAAGAAGGATGGGACCTCCAGGTCCATGCTCAGGTCAATCCTGCTCTCGGTACTCCATGTCTAGGACCTGTGGGCCTCGAGACATGATCTCCTAGCTATCCCTAGATATCGGGGATAACAAGGCTCAAAGCAGTTTGAAGATAATACATTTTTTCTATATTGTAATTTTATAATAATAAAGATCTCCTCATGATCTTTCGATCCTTAGGATAGCTTGATTTACCCTAACTATTGTAATATATATGAGGGTAATAGATCCAAAAAAACAAAAGAAAAAATGCGTTCAAGTAATTAGATTCAAAACTGTTATGTGCAAGCAGTTTTTGTAAATGTTTTACCAGCCATGAAATCAATGAAATTTTTGAGTGTTTTTACCATTTCCATGCTCTGAGTTTCTCGTAGCAGTACTTCTGAAGACTGAGGGCCAAGTCCGAAGGAGTTACTATCTCGTTTTGTAATTGTATCAGTTCGATGTTTGATTTCCATTATATGATTCAGATCGCTTTTACAATAGCCAAGGATAAATGCATGAGTGTGTTAATGATTTTATGATTGGTTGCATATAGAAGACATACATTCCCATTAGTTATTAATGATTGTTGTTATGATTTCCATTTCTGAAGTTATTGCTTGACAGTTCCTCACATTTTCATCTGCGCTGTTCCTTTTCTTAGATTTACGATTGTTGTTCCTTTCGGTTAAAGTTACAATAGTTGTTCCTTTCGGTTGCAACTACAATAGTTGTTCCTTTCAGAAAATTTACATTAGTTGTCCCTTCCGATTAGATTATAATTGTTGTTTCTTTCCGCAGATAGGGTAATTTGTCATTTCCTTTCCATTAATCATAATTCATAATTGATAGTTAGTTTTGCAATTCCTTAGTTAGATTCAATCACTGCTTTGTAGTTAAGTCAATTAAATAGATTAATTAGTCCCTTTCTGTTTCACAACATCTTAGTAATCAGATTTCAATTCCAGTTAATTCTTAGAATCTTTGGTGAACGTTTGAGGAACTCGATTGTTGATAAACTCAGATTTGGTTTAGCTACACGATTTTAGGTTACCTGCATAAACTTTGCCGATATTCCTGAGATAAAAGACGAATCTCCAGGTTGATAAATTAGTGTTTAACTAAGGTTGTTTTTAAGACATCTTTAGACACCAACATTTTGGCGCCATTGCCAGGGAGAATGTCAAAGGTAGCATAGCTTGTGTCTCTGGAGGACCAGGTATTGAAGACTGAAGGTAAGAACCTACACAGGTAATAAGTAAAATGATAATGCCAATGCTTACCTCCAGTTGACACTTAAGAGGCTTGTAGGTGCTTTCTTTTGTTGAAATCTCTTTTATTGTCGTGTGGAGTGGCTATGACTAGAAAAAAAGATCTTGAAAAACCAAAACCCCCACCAAAAATTATCAAAACCCAGGGTTCGGTGATCCCTGGAAGAAGCACTTTCATAGACAAAATCATCAAAAAGGGTGAATCTCAAGCTTCAGTTGGACCTAGGAAAGGACCCACCAGAATGCCTCAGGCAGTATTTTCACCAACTATGGCCCATGCTGAGATTCATAGAAAATATGAAGGGACCGAGCAGAGTTTTAAAAATACAGATCTCCCACCGCTCAACCCCTTAGAAGAGGGAAGCTCTAATAATCTGGAGGAGGGAATAGGAGAAACTAGCGTGGTTTCCAAGGCATACCCACCACCACCACCTAATCCTGAGTCTCCTATGAAAGAAGGAGGCATATCCAAAATCCTAGATAAAGGGAGTGCAGTCAAATCCCTTAGAAGACCAAATAATCAACAATTTCAAATAGAATACCCGGATCAAGAACCTCTTGAAAATTTTTGGCACATTTTTGATCAAATGGCACAAGCAAATCAACAACAACCCTAGACCTCCACATTAGAGTATCCAATAGTTGATCCAATTGCCAATGCCCCCATGAAAGCAATCCCCTTACAAAACTTGCCAACCTTCCATGGATTGATTTCAGAAGACCCGGATGCATTCCTATTTGAATTTGATGTCCTATGTAGAGGGTATGACTACACCTATGAACCCCAAAAATTAAAACTATTCCCCTCTACCTTGAAGGGAGGAGCCCTACACTGGTTCATGGGATTGGGAGGTGGAACCATCAATTCATGGGACCAGATGAAACAAACCTTCTTGTTAAAATATCAGGATTATTGCATAACCAGAGACCTAAAAGATGAAATCTTTCAAATGACTGCGAAAGAAAATGAATCATTAGAAGAATATGTCGAAAGATTTAAGTATAATTTGCAAATATCACCCTATGGTACATTACTAGGTCCAGTACTCAAAGCAACTTTGATCAAGGGTATGAAAGATGAAAGGGTAGAAACATTGAATTTAATGGGGAAAGGTGACATTTATCAGGAGACTTATGAAGATATTGTTTTAATGTGTATCAGGTGCTCACGAGGAAGTACACGGACCAGGTCAGGAATGTAGACATCCCTCACAAGAAATAACAATATCTCCAGTGGGGGTGTCACGTGAGCCGAAGTTGTTAATCTCCTAGAAAACTTTAAAATAGATATTTTCAACACTCTAACTACACAATTGGATGTATTGCAAGCCAAACCGAAAAAGGTAGAGGCAGAACAAACCTTGGCTATATTTTGCATGTGCAAAAAGAAACACGGTCCAAGGGAATGCCCCTTGGATATAGTTCAGGTCTGTGCTATTTGCGCCATGGATCATGACACAGAAGACTTCCCATCACTTCCCAGATTGAAAGCTATATTCAAAGAGGCAGAAGAGGAAACAAAACCATTATATCTGATGGCTTAGCGTCATCAATGGTAGTCCCGGCCTCAAAATACATTTCAGGACCCTTCCTCTTTCTTTCCTGGACAATACAATCAACAACAGAATCCTGGATAGTATAATCAACAACAGAATGTTGGCAACACATGGCAGGGCCAACCATTTACTAATCATAACTGGCAGCCCCAACAATACCCACCTGCAATCCCCACTTGGAAAAACTAGTCTGCCATAAACCCCAACTGGAAAAATCAACCAACTACAAGTTCCAATTGGCCAAATTCACAATACACCACCTCATCCTGGAAAAATTTGAATAATACCTACCCTCCACAATGGCCTAACTCGACTGCCCAAAACCCAAATTGGAATCAGAACTGGCAACACCCCATGGGGATGAATAACCAACCTATGGGGATGTCTTCTCAAACCCAACCTCTGTTACAAACTCCACTCCCATTGCCCCAATCACAATTGCGCCCTCAATTACCTACCCAACCCCACCCGAATCCCAATAACAGACCAGCTAAGCTTGTCTAGATTATGGAAAGTGGAGAAGGGGAAATCAATTCAGTAGGGTGCAATGAACTTCGGTTAAGATCGGGGTGCATTATCTCTCCTGAACAAAATGATGTTCCCCAAGAACAGGGGAATGAAAAACAACCAGCAATAACACCTCCGACTGTGGTAGTAACAAAAGAAATCAGGCAAGGGAGGAACACAGTCGAATCATAAGACTCTGATAAGGATGCAATTCCCTACCCTTCATTCTCCGAAGGACTAATGATAGCGAAACCCATCATATATCCTGACTTCGACATTGTAGGGGAACTCAGGAATTTATACATCAAAATTCCACTCAAGAGCATCGTAAGAAGCCAACCAAGCAAGCATGAATGCGAAAGACAACTGGGAAAAGCGCAACACACGTTTTGCACATTTTGAAATATTTTTGAAAGATTAAGAAGCGTATATTAATGTAGTATCTAGAAGTGTACTTGCATTTATATCTGGTTGTTGTAAACAGATCAGGAGCGATTTTCTCTCATCTGTCAATGTAAAAGGCATTTAAGCCCAGTTAATGAAAGTAGGTAGGTTTGAATTAATAGATTAGACAGTTTAGAAGAGTAGGAGGGAAAACGAATATAGACACCCTCGCCTTTGTATCATAGTAGTGATTGTATCATTAGCACGAGATAGAAGAAGAGAGCTGTAGCAGAGAGTTGAAAAAGAAGAATCCATGTACAGGAGCTTTGAATTAATATATGAAGCTTTGAATTAGATTTCATGGTGTTATGATGTCTTCTATTTATACGTGGTGAATGGTATGCTTATGGTTGTTTTATTCTCTCTGTCATGCATTTGTTATGAGGCTATGCTGTGTATGTATGATTTCATGTTAAATGTTTGAAGTCTAAGAGAGAGAGAGAATGCGTTTCAATTGTTTCTCTTCCTGAGTGAGAGAAGTTCCTCAAACGTCCGCAAGGTGTGTGTTGACAAGGGTTCTGAGTTTATCTCAGAAAGCTCAGGAGAGATACCGTTGTTCTCATTCTAGCAGAAGTGCAGGTGGAGCACAAAATCCGTGCAAGGTGTGCGCAGGCTAGTTGAAGCCTTAGAATTTATCAACTAAGGTTAAAGATTGAAGGAATATTGTTGCAGAGAGTGCACAGGGTCGAAGAATCAAATACACAGAAGTATTTGAAAGAGTGTCGCAAGGAGTGTGTGTAGGAGTCCTTTTGAGACTTGAGTTGCAAGAGAAAGCTCAGGAGTGTCAGCACCTTTGAAAGTACTCAAAGGGAGACAAAGATTGAAAACATCACGCAGAAGGTTAAGTTTCGGGGGAAGAACATTGGCTCATTTCACAAAGATTCATTGAGGAGTGAATCGGATGGTTGAAATTCTCCATGGAGAACTCACGAAGTCGCGAGGACCGTAGGATCTAGAGAAGCTGCAAGGTGGATAGGGGAGGACGAACCCATCACTTTGGTATCAGGAATCAACGTGGACATTGATCATGATCTGCTTTGAGCCGTCAGATCATTTCGAGGATCGGAGTTTGTAAGTCCAAAGTGTAAGCCAAAATCCTTGGTCACTCTAACTCCCAGATCGCAAAAAGGATTGTTAAGTGTGGAATTTCGGGATTTCGGTAATTCAGGATTTGGAATACCGGGAATCCTAATGAAGAGGAGCCATGGGCCTTTGCATTGAAAACCCTGAGGTTGTGAAACCTAGAATATCCTTGAAGCATCATTTCGGCATTTCGGCATTCCCGTTGACAAGGATTCAGGGCACTTCACATAAGAAACCCCGGAGTTGCAAAACGTGAAGTATTGGTGAAGTGGCATTTTGACATTTCGGTGTTTTGGGGTTCGGGAACCTGAGAAGACAATGGTTTGGAATCAAGAGTTTCGAACGCCCGGTACCCAGAAGCCCGAAACAACGTGGGTTGTAGATCTAAAGGAAGAAGGTGCCATTTCAGAATTTGGGTTTTCGAAGTGGTAAGGGAACGACAGTCGAAGGTTGGTTCAAGTCTCGAAAGTCGAGAAGAGTGACAAGTGGCAGGAATCCACGTCAAAGACCATGGACAGTTGATACGACAGGTGGAACGTACTCATTTCTAGGTAGTTTCAATACCTGTTGACCGTTTCGAGGTTTTGGAGGTTGAAGAGCCGGGAGCCTTGCATCAGGATTCGCAAAGTCTGAAACTCCGAATCGATGAAAAGTTCCGTTGGAAGTCATCCTTTCTCTGAATGCATTGGGGTTTGACATTTCGATATTTTCGAAGACAAGAGGTTTGGTTTCTTTGTTCCAGAATTCCCGAAGTCGTGAAATGCGATACAACTGTGGAGGAGGACGCGGCCAAAGATTTCGGTGTTTCATCATTTCAGGTTTCAGTGGATTGAAGAGATGGAAACTCGACAACAAGAATCGTGAAACCCGAAGTCTCGTTTCAACGAAGGGCACGATCTTATTGTGGTTAGGAGATTAGGGTGATGCCTTGTGTTTAATCACATGGGGTATATTCATAAGGACCTGTGGATACACTGTCAGGTGTGTGAGGGATTCCCTGTGGGGAAAATCAAAGAGTCAATCAAACTCAGGAGGGCAGATTTAGAACGATCCTGAGTGGATCTCGGCCCGATGGTTGAGGGTCTGCACCACATTCTTTTATTCTTTTTCAAGCTTTCCAAAACTATTGAAAAAGGAAAAACAAAAAAAAATCAAATATACCCCAAAAAGAGGAAGGGAAAAGTATTTTCTTTTGGTTGGTAGCACAATGAGTCGCTTTTGCACAAAGCACATCCTTTTTTTTGTTCGTCAAGCTCTGGGATCCAATATGACCTTCAAAAGTTGTTCTTGCTACATAGAGCCGTGCGCTCCTCCGTTTGGTTATCCTTCCAAACATATGGAGAGTTTGCGTTACCTCCTGCATCGTGAACTTATGTTAATACCATGTTTCTTGAATCTCATCGTTTATCGTGATTTTGTCCAAGGGAAGTTTTACTAAACTTGAGTTGGACCTTCTGTAGTTTGTCTCGTGTCCTCATGCTCTGCCACTCCGAAAGACCAATCAAGTCCTTGTTCAAAATCAATGAAGTTCTCTGCCTGATCATCGAGATCCTCTTGTTTGTTCCCAACGATCCATCAAAGACCTCTGAGTAGTGAAGTCGTACACTGATATTACACTCCTACCTGAGTTTTGAAGATCTTGAACTTGTTTCTCGAGCTCTGAAGGCTTCATATCCTGCCATCAGGCGTCATTAGCTTCTTGAAGACGAATACTATACATGTATATCTTTTGATTTTGAGATGTAGATCTGCTGTGTATCGCTCGTGGATACACTTTATATATTTATATGACATGGATCTGCAGTGTATTTGATTGGCAATCGTGATTTTATTTTATCTCGAGCATGGGTATGCCCGCCTCGGTGAGACAAATTATTATTTTGCAGATGGCACCTTCCGAACTCTGGTCTCTAGGCTCACTCGCTTCGTATGTTGGTGAATATTTGTAATTTATTTCGGCCATCAGATTCTCTTCTGAACTTACACATTAGGGGGCATCTGTTATAACCCTAAATTGCATCCGGACATGCATACCTGGAATTAGGCCATCTTAATTTCTATCTTTGCCAAGCCAACATTTGAACATCTCTTCTAAAACCATATTTTTGAAGATGTACGCGTCCTGCACCACTACTGCCCGTGTACACACGCTTTCTGCACCATTACAGCCCGCGTATACTCACATGAAGCACAAGAGCAAAGAAACTCTGCCCATTTCAATATCCCCCCTTTGCCCCAATATTTTGCAACCACATTGTGAGTTTGAGCCATAATTCCCTTTTTAATTCCTTTTTCCTCCATTGAAAATCCTTTCCATTTCCCTAGAGAGAACTGAAGAGGAGAAGAATATGTGGAAGCAGTTGTTGCATGGTGAAGAGGAGCCCAGGACCGAGTTCGAGGAGTAGTTTCCGATCTCATATTGTAAGCGACTTTGTGAGATTAATATAAAGAAATACTTTTTCTGTCCTGCAAAATGATGTCTTCAATCTTCATGATTTATTTGTGTTTTGTTATGATATCTAACCCACTAATCCATATATAGAATGCATGCTTGTAGTTTCTTGTTTGTCTTTTGGTGAATGCAGGTGGCCTTGGGAGGAGATCTGCAGTCAAGAAACAACTGAGTGCAAAGGGATCGACACCGAACATAGAGTTTAAGGTAAGCTTACTGGATCCTTATACTTTGTTTTTTATGTATGATTGTGGGGTAATGTCGGGATAGTAGTTAAAAGTAGGAGACTTTAGATGGTTAGCTCTGCCTTCACTTTAGAACCCTAATGTAGTTTGTAGGGGGTTTTCCCGCTACATCACTTCTTCGAACGAGTTTGGGTCCACTTTCGGATACCATAGACCATCATCTCTGACCGAGACAACATGTTCCTCGACACCTCCTAGTCCAGCCTCGAGTCTCTAGTCTCTGTTGGACACGAAGCTCACAAAATCAACTGCTTTCCACCCCCAAACTGATGGCCAAACCAAGGTCATCAATCAGATTATTGTGCACATCCTGCGCATGTACAATTCTAAGCATCCTCGTACATGGGACGAGAGTCTCCCATATGTCCAACATAGTTACAACATGGCTCTCCATAGTTCCATCGACGATAGCCCATTTTAGGTGGGTCTGGGATTCCAACCCTTGGGACCCATTGATGTTGCACTTCATATTTCCATCGCACAGACAACCCCTTCCCTTGATCAGTTTGCAATAGAAAAAGCCACCAGATTCATTGATCGGATTCAACACATCTGCTAAAAGGTCTAGGAGATTTTGCAGAAATCCAATGCTAAGTACAAGCAACGCCATGATCAACACAAGATACCACACTAGTTTCAAGTTGGCGACAAAGTCTGGTTAAATTTGCAGAAGGAGTGTCTCACCGGGTCCCATCAAAATCTTCATTCAATTTGTTATGGGCCTTACACTATCATCAAGGCTGTGGGTAGCAATGCTTTGAGCTCAACACTCCACCCTTCCTTGGTTTGCATCCAATATTAAATGTGGATCTCCTTCGGCTATATTTTCCACCGTTATTGTACACATTTGAGATCGCCGAACAACTGACACCAACATATCTCAACCTTGACTGCATGGAACAAGCATCCACCGATCAGATAGTGGACACACAGGTCAAGGGCACTCATCAACAATGGACCTAGTTTTATCGGGTTGTCAAGGTAGGGCAACTCCTACACCAAGGAAAGTGGCTCACCTAGGGCCAAACTAGCAGAAGTTTCCTCACCTAATGGGGGAACTCAACGTAATGGAGACCATTGCTTCCTAAAGGGGGAGGATTGATCAAGGTGGATATTGGTGGCCACTCACCTATTCCAACTGGTTCCTCATGTCCGTTTTTTATTCAACACGTCTTTCTGTATTGCTTTATAATTGTGAGTTCTACACGTGTGGGGCTGTTTGAACCCTCACACATTGTCCAGGTGGATACAAGTGGCCTCTCGCCTAATACAACTGGGTTATTTTGTATGTTTTCATCTCAACACATCTTGTTGTACTTCCAGGGTTGTTTTGGGGCCCTAAACGTTGTTTTTTTGACACGCCACAATCAGACTATTAATGAATTGAGATTATGATGGAGAAATGTGTAGAACTCTGAAAGACCTTTCCAATGGGCTATCATGCACCTATAATGAAGGTCATATGCAAAATTTACAACCCTAGGAAGTTGAGGTACCAAATTACACCAACTTACCCATAGGGCCCACATGACTTTTCGTGTTTCACCTTCTAAGGTTAGGTTTTTAGATGTCTAGGGTTTTGGAATTTATGAGTAATATGAAAAGGGCCTATGGAGCCTCATTTTAATCCATTCTGCTCAAACTAATGCATGTAGTAGCCACATCTCTTCTCAGAGATAGCTACCACCATTCGAGCAAGTTTCAGTTCTGCAGTTTTACAGTTTCAGCCTATTTCACTATTTAATAGAAGATATTGTTCACTGGATGATCCAGATTTTATGAGAAGAATGGAATGACTATAGATTATTAACAGATGCTTAATGCAAAATAACAGAGATACAATAAAACCGATTTTCTATTCAATAAGGAAATAAGCTGAAACTGTAAAATGTAGTGAAAAACAAGCTTGTTGGAATGGTGGTGGCTTATCTTTGAGAAGAGATGTGACGACTGTGCGCATTCATAGGAAGACCATTACAATGAGGCTCTGAAGGTCATTTTACAATAAACAAGAGTGTCAAAAACCCTAGACATACAAAAACCTAACCCTAGGAGATGAAGCGCCAAAAGTCACGTGGGCCCTGTTTGGGTAAGTCAGTACATCAACTTCACGGCGTCGTAACTTTTGCATACGATCTCCGTTTTAGGCGCATGATAGCCCGTTGGAAAGATCTGTCCGAGAAATATAATGGTTGACAAAAATTTCACAATTTTTTTTTTGAACGGTAGATACCCAAAAAAACATCGTTTAGGGCCTCAAAACGGCTTCGAAAGTTCAAGACACGAAAAACTGCTAAAAATAGTAAATTACCAAAATTGCTAGAAAGTTGTTTTAAGCCAGCTAGAAAAGGTGGGTGGCCATCGATATCCACCTGGATCAATCCTCCCTCATTAGGAAGCAATGGTCTCCATTGTGTTGAGTTCCCCCATCAGATGAGGAAATTTTTGCTGAATTTGGCCCCGGGTGAGCCACTTGCCTTGGTGCAGGAGTTGCCCTGCTTTGACGACTTGATAAAGCTGGATCCTTTGTTGTCGAGTGCCCTTGATCTGTGTGTCCACAATATGGTCATTGGATGCCTTTTGTATGCGGTCAGAGTGGATCTCTGTTGGTGTCATTTGTTCTTCTACGTCTGAGGTGTCCAATAATGGTGGGAAATAAGGCCCAAGGAGGTCCACGTTGAACACTGGGTGCAGGCTAAGGAAAGGAAGAATGTTGAGCTCAAAATATTTATCACCCACAACCTTGGTGATGGTGTACGACCCATAATGGAGTGGGCGAACCTTCTGATGGGGTCATGTAAGGCATTCTTTCTACAAGTGCAACCAAACTTTGTCGCCCACCTGAAACTTATGTGGCACCCCATGTTGATCATGGTGCTGCTTGTACTTGTCATTGGACTTCTGTAGGATATCCTGAACCTGTTGGCAGATGTGCTGGATCCACTCAATGAATGGGTGTCTTTGTCATCTTCAGTTTGAGCAGGAGATGAGTCGGCCGAGGTGACCGCAAGGGGAAGTGCAACATCTATGGGACCCAATGGTTGGAATCCCAACCCCACCTGAAAGGGGTTGTGGTCGGTTGAGCTATGCAAGGCTCGATTGTAGCTATGATGGACATAGGGAAGACTCTCATCCCATGTGCGAGGGCACTTGGATTATATATGCGCACGATATGCATGATCATTCGATTGACGACCTCGGTTTGGCCATCTGTCTGGGGGTGGAAGGTCGTGGATTTGGTGAGCTTGGTGTCCAACAGTGACCAAAGGCTTGATTAGAATGTGCTAAGAAATTGACTGTCCTAATTTGAGACAATGGTTTGTGGGATTTCAAAATGTACCCAAACTCCCTCAAAGAAGATCTTGGTAGTGGCTTCTGTTGTGATGCTCTTCTTGCAGGCAACCAAAATCACCATATTAGAAAAGCGATCAACAACCACAAAAACACAGTCATTTCCCTGCTCGGTGGATGGGAGACCCAACATACAGTCCATTGAGATGGATTCCCATGGCCTCTCAGGAGTAGGAAGAGGGGTGTACATGACCTGTTTCTTAGTGTTCGGTTTGGTAATAACATAGGAAGTGCAGGACTTGATATACTTCCTAACCTCCTGTTGAAGTTTCATCCAGTAGAAGTGTTTCTGTAGCATCTCCACTATCTTTTCAAGGTTGAAGTGTCTTGCCACGCTATTGTAGTGGGATTCCCAGATCATCTTCGCTTACTCGCTTGATGGAACACAGATATGGCCTAGACGACACAAAAACCCATCCTGAAGATGGAAATTATCGACAATTGTGTTTGCACCCAACATTTGGTACGTGGTGGTGAAGTCTGGGTCTGTCTCATAGAGTTGGGGCCAACTAGAGGTCTCATGGCCGCAAGAGTCTAGCACCATAGTGAGTGTCGCGACTGGCGGTCTACTGAGGCGATCAACGACGCGGTTGGTGATTCATGTTTTATACTTGTGTTGAGGTGGAATTGTTGTAAGTATGTGGACCACTTTTGATTGCGGTCATTCTGTAATTTTCCTTGTGTCTGCATGAACTGCAATGGCTTATGATCAGTGTGGATGACCATCTCCTTCCCAAGAATGTAATGTCTCCATTGACGATAAGCTTACACAATGGAGTACATTTCTTTGTCATAAGTAGGGTACTTATGGACAACATAT